>PVKA01000444.1:0-88250 GCA_004027165.1 Ctenomys sociabilis | reverse complement strand
TGAGCTATTTGGCCTGCCCTTACTTTCATGCATTCTTACAAACACCAGCCACGTTACTTGGAATCCAGCCACCAGAAGCCAACCTTACCAGCAAGCAGAACGTAGCTGATAAAGTGGGGCAGAGATGGGACACTGATGGCAGGAAACTTCCTGTGTTCTAGAAGTCTCCTCTTAAGAATTTAGATTCTGATATGAGTTGACACAAATGTCACATTTTAACCATAATTTTTAAAAGTATGTATGTATTTTTACATGGATTTTATGAAAAATCATGTGAAACATTAAACTGGAGTCCCACTGTTAAACTGAAGGATATTATCAAAAACCACCTGGAAGATAGCTCAGTGGACTAAAGCACCTGCTTAGGCAGGCACAGAGACTGGGGCTTGATCCCCAGTGTGCCATGCCTGCTCTCACCCCGTGGTGCAGTGAGACAGTGACTGAGACTCGTGAGACTGGGGGTGGTGGTGCATGCCTGTAATCCCAGTGCTTGGGAGGCTGAAAACAGGAGCATCACTATGAGTCTGATCTGTGTGGTGAGACCCTGGAAATCTTGTACCAAATACATTTAAAAAAACTGGAATAATTGCTGGTGTAAATGAAGCATTCATCACTTTTCATAGAAACAGTTTCTTTATCTACTAACCATAAGTGTTCTAATAGTCTAACTAACTATATAACTATTTATTGCTTTTATTCTAAGAACTATGAACCTAAACACTATTAGTACAAATCTTCTCATTGAACTAAGAGAAAGTAGCTGGGTGTCTATCCTAATTATTTTGTATACACAGATTGTGTATACAATCTGTCTATCTTGTATACACAGATTCTGTTAGAAAGAGTGCACCAAGTGGAGAGTGGCACAATGTTAGGAGTTAATCTTCCAGACAGAGTGCCTCAACTTGACTCAGGGCTGTTTCTTGTCACCCATGTAAGCCTGAACTAGTCATTGAACTCTCTGCACCTTAGTTTGCACAATTATAAATAGAAAAGTGCACTTCTCAATGCACCAGATCTCACAGATTTATGGTGGACATTGTCCAGTCATTAGAATAATGCAATCCAAAGGAAGCACCTGGGAATGGTGGAGGTGAGGGTAGTGGTCCTTTGCTGCTACTTCCACATACTCAGAATGTGTTCCCTCTTCCCCTCCCAGGACTCATTTTTATATTTGATGTTAGGTGTCCTCTTTTATTAATCTTTCATGTTTACTTCTTTCTAAAGAGAAAACAATCTGTGTATACAAAATAATTAGGATAGATACCCAGCTACTTTCTCTTAGTTCAATGAGAAGAAAGATTTGTACTAATAGTGTTTAGACAAGATATCATGTCTGCATCTTATACTATGAACAACTACTATGAAGACAACAATATGTAATGTATTAATTGTTATAACTGTCCTACTAACCTGCTCTGAAACTGTCTCAGTATTATTTCTTTCTCAATAAAATTATTATTATTATTATTATTATTATTATTATTTGCAGAACCATGGATTGAACTTGGGCTCTTGTACTTGCAAGGCAAGTGCTTATACTACTGACCCATAACCCTAGCCCCAATGAAATTAATGTTAAAAATAAAAATAAAGAGAAAAATGAGAAGAGAAAGAAAGTTTCAAAGATATTATAAAGGATCAACCCTCTTGGTTAAATAAATGATCATGAACAGGTATAAAAATGATTTTGAAAAAGTAGATTTTGAGGCAGAAAAATGTTCAAGGCTTTCTCTTAGATAGATAAAAAAATAAATAAAATACACACACACAGAAACATTGGGAAGGTTTAGAAGCACTGTGTGAGTCATCACTAAAGTGAAATGCATAATCTTTAGCGGCTAAGTCTTGGGAATGCCTATCTTGGATTCTCAGAGACCTCATTTGTTTCCTTCCTGGGGTTGGTCTATGTTCAAGAAGAAAGGGGACAATAGAGCCACGGAATTCTTCATAGTTAAGATGTACACACTGCTGTTAACACCTGAGGTATATTCATGGATCCATTTTACCAGGGCATGATGTTTATACCAAGAAAATGTTGACAGATGCCTTGAGTTCACTTACTAAGGTTTTCTGCTTTTCCACAAAACCTACACACTGCGGTGAACAATTCTATCAGTGTTCCATGACTGTAATGTATGATAGCACAAATAATTAATGATAGTAAAAAAAACTTTGTAATAATTTGGATTCTATTTAGATCCACAGTAATGTAACTCACACAATATTCTGGAAGACTGATGATTGTTATTGGACGACACATTATTTATTGCAGAGACTTGCTGAATTCATGCTTGCTGTACTCCTAATAAATGAATAGTCAAAATATATAAAAGCTCAGGAACTAAAACAAGAAGCTGGCTAATCTCATTAACAACATGCTTCAGTATCTACACAACTGAGTTGTATCACTTAAATATATATATATATATATATATATATATATATATATATATATATATATATATATATATATATATATATGTAGTCTTTTTTGAGACAGGGTCTTGCTATGCGGTTCAGCCTGGCCTCGAACTCAGTTTGTAGACCAAAGTCACAAGCTCATAGCGATCTTCCTGCCTCTGCCTCCTGAGTGCTGGGATCACAGGCATGTGCCAGTATGCCAAGTTTGAGTTGTAGTATGTTCTGAGTGAGCATTTTTACAAAGATATGATTCTCCATTGAATCATCAGAACGAACAGGGAAGAATGAAGTTTGGAAAGTTTCTCCTGCCAGTCCTTTTCAACAAGTCAGCTGTAGGTGATTTACACCTAAGGGTGAGGGTATGCACTGAAGTTTTTTTTACCTTCTGACACTGATCTGTTAACTCACCCAGCTTAGACTTACACAAAGAGATTTTAAAAATAACACTTGTAAGAACACATCTGAACATGCTTCGTGAACATCTAGGTGCTTGTCTTTGACTAATTTTCCTTTCTTTTTCATTCTGTTTCCAAAAATCATCATAACTGCAATAAAGTCCCATGTAGGCCTGCTGTGGAATAGCAAAGCCATGTGGGTTGGACACACCCCTCCTCCAAGTTTTAAGAAGGTCAAGGGGAAGATGCCCTGCCTTTGCTGCAAGGGGACAGGAATCCTGCTGAAAGGAGATACAGAGCCAGAGCTTCCTGAGTGACTCTGCAGTCAGGCAGAGTGGGAGGGTGATTTTAGGAAGCCTGATAGGCAGAAGAGCTGGTGGGTGGGGAAGATGGTGACAGCAGACAGAAAGGACAACAGACACAGGAACACTCACACACAGTGAGATAGACATATTTTAAGATTTCACAATTCAAACAAGTTTTTGAAAGCTTCCAAGACAAAAAGTCAACTTTCTGCAAGATGAAACACTGCTTGGGATACTCATTTTGGAATGTTAACAACAGTTGGTAATTACTCCATGGCAACAGTAATGGTAACAATATTCATTAACAAAAATATAGCGTATAGGAGCTTTGTATGTCAACTCCTTTCATCTGTTCTTAATTTCTCCACATTTAACTGTTACTACTTCTTGGTTTCATGGTATCCTTACCCCAAAACTATGGGATATAATTTCTCAACGTATCAGTTATAAAATTCCAAGATAATTGATATGCTTTGGATGCTTCTTACTTATAAGAGTCAGTTCTATTTTGCCAGTGATCTCTTCTGAGCTTCTAGGTACATGCATTTTACTAGTTGCCAAATTATTCAACTTATTATCAGATAAATCTTCTGAAAGTATGGCCATCTCCGTCTATGTTCAAAAACCTACTTGCCAACTTAGGGTCATGCCCAAAACATTTCAGCTTCACAGGACAAAACCCTCACAGCCTACATCCCTTCTTATTAGCCTCACTCTGCCTCTTGCTGTAATCTCTCTCTCTCTCTCTCTCTGATACAACACACACACACAAGGGACCAGCATGCTTCTATTAATCTATCTAAAAGATTTTAGGGTGCCAACTCGAGCCCTATTTCCCAGTGAAGCCCTTCCTTGCTAATCATGCCCTTGAGGATTTCTCTCTCTCTTTTCTACCTTCTCTTCCTTCTTTTATGGTATGTCTGGGTCTGAATCTAGGGAAGCAAGCACTCTATCATCTCAACTACATTTTCCACTTTTACCTTTTGTACAGTCCCTATATTATTCACGAAATCCATAACTTTTTTGGTGCTGAGACTTACAGAATTACTGTTGTGGTGGTATGCCAGAGCTGGATCTTGGCATTTGTTAAATGCCTGGGAATCTTATAAAAGATATCTCTAAGCTAGTGGTAGCATGGACTGAGCCATGGTGAGAGTATTCATGCCATGACACTAGACAAACTCTACAGACCAGGAGTTTTGTGGGTCAGGTGGGGACAAATAGAACTGGTCTGCCAGCCTACTACACCAAGACCCTAATCGACACAAACTATTCTTACTGCACTTAAAATATTTCATCAATTCCCTACTATAACTCTCCAAACTAGGAAATCCACGATTGCTCATGAAATTTCATTCTACTATGGGCATTTATCCACCTCTGCAAACCTACTATAGGTTCATACCAGCTAGTCATGGCCCTTTATGCTTCCTATTCTTCATGCGTCATTTTCAAGGGATCCACAGCATCCTTTAGCTTTTAGCCTTACTGAACTCTAGGACAGTTCTTCAAACATCTCAGACACATCTCATCTCTGTGAGGCACCAGTGACCACTTCTCTGCCCTAGCCCTGGCGGCCCAACCCTCCCTCCATTGAGTGGCCTTTGTGGTATTAACAAGCCTCCTTTTGTACACTGTATTGTCATTGTGTGTTAACTTATCTATCCCCACACTATACAGTAATCTGCTTATATTCTAAGCCATGTCTTTCTGCTGATTTTCCACAATGTCATCTTTCAACTCCAATTGATGTTTCCTTTGTTCTTGCCACTAAGGCATGATGGTTCTGATTATATTAGACTGAATTTCTAAAGATCCATCATTGGGAAGAAGGCTCTGATTTCTGTCTTACCTTACTGCCTCAGGACTTATTTTTAAATGACACAGTCTTTCCTTTTTTTCATCTTTGGGAATGAGCAACAGTAAAGGGGATTCTAAAAATATCTCCATGGCATCTTCTTCCTTTAATTTTTTAATAGCACATATTCTTTGATATTTCCTTTCTGTCAATTCAGGTCATTCAACAGATGAAAAAAAATCTTTCAGGTAATCTTTGTTTCCTTTCCACAACTTGCTATTTATGTGCCCTCCTCATTCATAATTTTACCAAGTGCTTCTAATTCTTTGTTCCTACACTGTTGCCTTTCATCCAAATATTGATTCCAATACTAGTGAATTTTCCAGTGCTTTTAAAACATCAATTTCCAAGTTTCCTGCTTTTAGCATAGTGGTTCTGCACACTTGCCTCCAATCAGGTGTTCTTGGAGGCCCAACTCCTTGTAAAGGCTCTCCTTCACTGCAATCACTCTGCCATACCATTGCAGTTCTGGAAGCGTCTGGGTGTGGAGGCGCATACATCAGAAGCAATTAGAATAACTCATTCTAAGAACAGCCCGACTGAGACAGCACAGCATAGAGCAGGGGCAAAAAGTAGGCTTCTGAAAGTCGCCAAGGCTGGGGCTTACATCAGGCAACACCAATCCCAAGCTCCATGACCTTGGGCAAGTTACTTAAAATCTCAGAGCATCAGCTTTCTCATTTAGACAATGTAAAAAAGGCAGCACTGTCTAAGAGCTGTGGTCTTGTCTTCCTACCACTTTCTAGCTTTTCTACAACTATGGAATCAATCAACACATTACTTTAGAAGTGGTGGAAAAAGTACAGGTTTTTGAAAACAGAATCAGAGAAGAACATTTTGTATCCCACACCCAACTTCTGGCTGTGCCCTGAATAAGGTCTCACCACAAAGCATGAGACCTTTCTAGGGTTCCATTTCCTTATTTACAAACTACTGGAGCTTGAGTGAACAGCTTTATTATTTGCATCTCGGTAAGGTGCTTTTTATTTTCCTCCTCTCCCTACTTAACTCTAAAAGATGTGTGTGGCTCCAAGCAGCTCACAGCCATTGCAGATTTCTGCTGAGGTCCTCCAAGGCAGAGGCGAGCCCTGTGCTCTACACCTGTGAAATCAAAGCCACAGTGTTCTTGATGCTTTTCGTGTTGGGTTACAGCAGTTGCAGAGGGTTGAGCTGTTTTGTTTCTATGGCTCATTAAACCAGGGTTAGACCGACCCATGTGCAGAATCAAATTCACTGAGCTATTCTCCTCACCTCCTCCCTCTATAGGCAGCCAGGCCTTAGCGGAAGAACCATTCTGTGTTTGTATAAACAGTACAGTTAGGATAAATATGCAGTACTTTTGTATAATTCTATGAGAAGAAAGATTTGCACTAATAGTGCTTGGCAGGATATCCTGTCTGCTCCTTGTACTACAGATAACCACTAGGAAGATAACAATGTAAAAAGTATTAATTATTGAAACTGTACTATAATTCAGCTTTGAAAAGAAAGATAGGTAAACAGCTATTCTCTTAGTTCATTGAATAGAGGCATCTGCTCTAATAGTGTTTGTAGACAGCGTATCATGTATACACCTTGTACAACAAAAAGCCACTATGAAAACAATGTGCAATGTATTAATTGTTGAATTTGTCCTACTAATTTGATTTGAAACTGTCTCATTGCTATTTGTTCTTCAATAAAATAATGTAAATGTTAAAAAATTAAAAAGCAGAATAAAGTTACCCAAAACTACTAGAAAAAATGAAAGAAAAGTCCCATAGTCTATATAGTGCTGTCTACAAAGGAGATTAACACACCAGAAAAGGATCAATTTTTTTCTCTTTCTAAATGATCCCCTTTCTTGAGCTTTGCTATCTGCTGACTGCCAAACCTGTTTGTCACTTCTCAGTCCTCACCACATTCATTCGCACCTCCTGTTGCAACTTAGTGTTCCCAACCTGATCCCCCAGTGGATCCCAACCTGATCTCCCCAGTGCATCAAGGCCTTGGAGGCTTTTGGGCTCCCTGCAGGGCTGCCTGGTACAGAGCAAGGCCATGCAGAAGTGGCCTAGGGGGATTCCAAGCCCAAGGAAGGGAAATCAGGGAACAAGAGGAATGCCAGGCAGGAGGAAAGGAAATCATTATTTTCTACTCAAGAAACTATCTGGATGGAGAATATGGCCTGAGAGTCATAGAAGGGGACAGATGGGGCATGGCAAGGGGATGAAAGAGGACACAAGTGACAGGCACAACTCAAAGAGACAGGTGCACATAGCAGGGTCTGTAAAGAGACCCTGGGCTGTGTTGACAGCATTAGTGTCTGAAGCAGATCTGTGCAACCTGGTGACACAAAGGGACTTGTGGGCAAGGTTCTGGGCCTGCTGTGTCATCACTGCCACAGCCTGCAATGTCACCAACACAGAGCAACACACACACACACATATTGAACCCTCAGGAACGATTAGGGGTTCTGACTCTGACTCTGGCTACTGCAGGTTCTGGTGCTGATTTTCAAAATCCATTCTTTTTTATGAGTATTAGAAAGACGGAAAAAACAAGCCAGAAAAAGGAAAGGGGTGGAAGAGGGAAGATCAAAGGAAAGAATCAAGTAAAATATGCTATTTAGGAAATGGACAAAACAAAATGGTGAAAAAAATGCAAAGGCAAAATAAACTGAAAAACAAAATTGCGCAGCAATGAGCCAGCAGGAGGCAGGTTAGCGCATCTGCCAAGTTACTCCTCCAGCGATAGAAAGCCAGATTCCGGTGTGGATAATTAGCCGTCCTTCTTTTCCTGATTACAATAAGCAAAACAGTTAAATGCACGGAGTAAATGTGCTTTGCTAAACTTCTTTTCTTTACCCTATCATAAGAGGCCGGCGAGTGTAATTTTCACTACCCTTACAGAGAGGCACATGGGAGGGAGCCAGGTGGTCTCTAGCTTAAGCGCTATGTATGGTTTTGAAAAGCACGTTTGGCACTTTGTCCTTTTTACAAAACCGGTCTTTGAAAGAAAACCACCACGTTACTACACATATCTCTCCGCAGACTGCTGCTCCAGTGCTGGTCTGCTTAGAAGAGGAGATCCACATAATGCAATT
Organism: Ctenomys sociabilis; assembly: GCA_004027165.1. Classification (NCBI taxonomy): domain Eukaryota; kingdom Metazoa; phylum Chordata; class Mammalia; order Rodentia; family Ctenomyidae; genus Ctenomys; species Ctenomys sociabilis. The sequence goes on along the minus strand of PVKA01000444.1, from coordinate 80,186 downwards.
TATTAAATCCATGTTTCCTGCCGGATTTTGCTTTATGTGCAAATGGTCTTGTGTTTCCCTGCTAACACTGCATAGCTCAAAAATTTCTTCTTTATGGTATAGCCAAAAGATACCGCTATAAAAATTGGATCAGCAAAAGATCTGGTGGGTTTGGGAAGCTATCGATTCATGGTGTAAAATAAAGTGCTAACCACAGTAGTACCACGTAGTCTGCTCTGGGTCCTTTTCCCTGTATCTCAAAGATGAGGTGAGACCGGGAGTGAGGGTGCCCCAAGAACAGCTGGAGTGGGAAAAAGAATGGAAGGATCGGATTAATTGTGGAGTTGGAAAGTGGAAACTCTTTATAATGAGGAATTGTTGATGTGGATGTCCTCACCTCCAGGACATTCTCAAGGGCGGGTGAACTTTACACAGCCGCTGAAGGTGAGGTTCTTGGAGTTGCCTCAGAGCTCACAGCATGCACGGCACACCTGCAGTGTGCTTCTACCCTTCCACGACTAACAACTTGATCATTTTCTCACATACACTGGAGTTTGGGGTGTGTGTGTGTGTGTGTGTGTTGTGTATTTGAGAGAGAGAGAGAGAGAGAGAGAGAGAGAGAGAGAGAGAGAACGCTTTATAGCAGCTCCTTTGATGTGTTCAGTTCTTTCCTTGTAATCTACTCAGCAGCACGTTTAAAGCGTATCAGTTTTAGTTCAGCAATTTCATTCTCAGCGGCTGCTATTTTCTCCTGTGGCTCAGGGCCTCTGTCCAGCACCTGGGTGGCAATTTTTTTCTGAATTCAGAAGTGGGAACAAAATTAAATTCTCTCCCCTCCCCTCCTGTAAATTTGAGCTGAAGAGCTGGTGTGTTTTCCTCAGAGTGTCCGGTGCTCTTCTTTTTCTTCTTCTTCTTTTTTTAAGTACAGGAAATGCACAAAAGAAAAGACAGTTTGGCTGGAGCCGCTGCTTCCCCTTTGTTTGTGTCCCTCCCCTCCCCCACTCCTCTGCACCGGCTTTTAATTTTCAAAAGCACTGCAATTGCTTGGTGTGGTTTCAAGAGCTAGGGTGCCATTCTCCCCGGTGATGACTCTGCTGACGTCAATGGCATTCTTATCGTGCCTAGTGCGACATCAGAAACCAGCCCTTTGAGGCTCCTCTTATTTGCAGTGCTTGAGCACTCCGGAAAATGTGGCCTGGATTTCTCTTGCTAGCAGGCTCTGCGCTCCGCCAGACATCCTCCTTGTGGACTGCTAGTCAGTGACAACTTTGTGCTTTGGTGTCCTCTCCTGCAAGAACATTTTGAAGGAGACAGGGACAGCAGAGTGGAACATAGCTTATTGCCTGTCTGAGCATTCCAAAGACTGTGTTTGTCCCTCTGTGAAGGAGAGAGATTAGGAGACCTTCTTGTTTTTGATATATGGTGATTCTCCTAGACTGTGACCAATATGGACGCTCTGAGTTGCTCCAGAATTACTCCTTGGGTTGGTGCACAATCCCATATTCACGTCAGGCAACAAACAACCATTTCTTGTCTTTTATTTTTCTTTCTTTTTGGTACCAGTGATATAGGAGAATGAAACTCCCAGCCTGAAACATATCTGTAACAAGTTTGTGTCTCTCAAACTGAAGAATGAATTTTAACAACAAACGGAGGTTAAGAGTAGAATATATTTATTGGGGAAAAGAAAGCTCCTGTCCGAGAGAAGGACTAAAGGGGAACTCAAGTGAGATGCCCCAGAGCCTACTATCTAAGGAATTTTATAGAGCAAAGCTGTGAGGCGAGGGAAGTCTAAGGTGGGAAACGGGAACTCACACATGAGGTGGTGCAGAACTATGTTCAACCAATAAGGTTAGAAGCACAGTTGCTCAGGTAAAATTGATTAAATCCAGGACCAAATGGGAAAGTGAGTCATATAGCAGGCGGACAAGAATATAGAACAGGGGCTTATCGGGGAGGGGTTGGATTAGTGACTTCCTGGCTTCCTCAAGGTGCTGATCAATCCTGGATGCTTATCTTCAGAGATGTAAACATTTGTTTGATCTGTGGTCTTTGGGTCTGGCCCACAGCAAGAGTGTCTGTCTCACAGTTGCAAGGTATCTTGTCTTCCATGCTGTCTTCTTGAAGGCCTAGATCTGTCTGACTGTCTATAACATTTCTAACTAATTTAGCTGCTTAAATCACCAGGAACCCAATTCAAGACCCTGTGCTTACTAGGTACGTGCTGTGCCATTGGACTTGTCTTTGTTATTCAGCCCAGCTTTCTTCCCTTTTAATACTGAAAAAAGAAGTTGGTCAGACAAAGAATCACAGCTGAATCATAATGATAGCTGAATATAAAATTCAGTATCATCAAGAATTAAGTGTTCAGTTGCTCATAACTTTCTAAGAGGTCTGATCTCAAAGGCTGAATTTATTGGAGAGTGAAACAGATACTGAATTTATTATTCACATCCTACCTAGCAATTTTGGGTCAGCAGTTGGAGATGAGAAAGTTTTCTCCACTTTCAGTGGAGTTTATCATGGCCCAAATGTATCTCCCAAACAGTTCAGAATCCTCTAAGACCCCAATCAAGGCATTTAGAGTCAAGTTCTTTTAACATGATGATGGAGTGGTGCATGCTTAGATAGCCTTCACTTGCCCAATCTTTGACATAAAACACACATCAAGGTTGTCTTGGCTTGGATGGATATCCAGCCAATGATGATTAATTTTTGTTATTCTTAAGATTATTGAGCCACAGGAGTAAATTTAGGGTCAACTTTTCTAGAGCAAAGCTCCTTAGGACATACATAAGGAACAAACACCAATTGCATCATAATACCATAGGGCATCAGTTTGTGTCTGGCTCAAGCCTTCTACTTTCACATGAGAAAGTAGAAGGCGTGGATTTTGCTTTGTGATCACTCAGGATCACAGAACTATGAAAGCGCAGGGCTGGCAAACAAACCCTCTTGCTCTAAACGCCTCACTATTTCAACTGCATCACCCTGTTCTCCATTATTTTAAACCCTAGTGATAAAGCTTCAAACCCAACCTCCTGGGAGTTTTCCATTTTCATTTATCCCTGGACAGTCATTGTATGCTTCTGGATTCAGGTGAATTTGCAAGGATTTTAAATGAGCAGAATTCCAGTACATTTCACTTTTTGGGATCAGTGACTTTCACAATCCGTGAATGATGGAAAAGAATGGAACCCCACAATGTATGCTAGATATGCATGAAATTCAGATGGCTTTTTTAAAATAGTAAGGTTGGACTATGGAAGAAAAAGCAAAGATCTCCCTGGTTTCAGAAATCTATGAGTGTCTCGGGCTCACACACCTTTATTGCTATTTATTTCCTAATGTAATTTATTTGTTACCTAGTTCACCATTGACTCTGTGTGTGTGTGTGTGTGTGTGTGTGTGTGTGTGTGTGTGTATGATTTTCTCCACCTGAAATAGTTTTGCTTTCTCTTCAGAGCACTATGTCTGTTTCTTTAAATCTCCTTTAATACTTTCCTTTTAACAGATTCATATCACATTCCAGCCCAGAATGGAAAACCAGATAGTATGGAGTTGAGGGACATTGGCTTTAGACAGACAGACCTGGGTTGCAAGCTTGTCTTAACTACTGGCTGCAATTTAATTTTAGAACATTTGTCAACTTCTCAGAGCTTCTATTTTCTCATCTATAAAATAGGAATAATGGTTTTTACCTTGTTAGGTTATAGAAGGGTACAAATGATATTTAGTAAATTCTATCACAGTATTTGGTAACAGGGAAAAATTCAATGCAGGATAATGACATAAAAGATTTGTTTTAAAATTGAGGAAAGTCATAAAATTAATAGAGAATAATAAAGTAGAACAATGGACAATACTTTTCCCCTTGTAACTGAATTTAGAGTCTCATTGACACAGAAATGAGAAGAACAATATTTCTTTAAAGAATTTTCCTAGTGGGAAACTAATTATCTAAAGCAAATATATGAGCACCAGCCTGCATTGCGAATTTTCATAAAATATAATGGAATGCATTTTGTACTGAATATCTGATTATAATTCAATGTCAAGAAGCAACAAAACTGAATTATGCTCTTAAAAATTCTTCAAGGATTATTTTGAAACTGGCCTGTGAGAGCTGCTTGAAACGTAAGGGATTAGGAGCTGAGCCAGTTTCTGGTTTGCCTCTCCCTGAGACAAACTGCCAGTGTTCAGCTAGGCGATAAGTAGCTTTGTGTATACTGAGATAAGAAACCGACTCAGTCCCTTGAACTTAGAGTGAGATCCACAGTGAAGGCACAAGGGTTTTGGAAAGCCTATCTCTCCACAAGAGAGGTGTCACAGCATCCCATAAAGCAGTTGCTTTGTACATCATATTTCATTAATAACAATCTCTACCAATATAAAAGCACACTTGTCTTTGTACATCAATAATTTAATGTAAAATAATAGTAGCATTTAAACCCAGAATCAAATGACAACCAGGTCTATTTACGTTGGCTCACCTAAATTTCATAAGTAAAACCAGAGTGGTCTGTGTAAGTTCTAGATGGAAGATGAATTGGCAAAACCTAGATGTTGAAAGAAGGGTGTGGGCTTCACAAGTGAATATTTGTGTTTTTGGCTTGGTCCTTCACCAATCAATTCTGTCTGGCAATGGATAAAAAGAGCTCTTCTTTCTAGTAGAAACCTACATACTGGAGCCCAGTCATAGCATTATGATCTTCAACTCTCTTTAACTGCTCCATTCAAGCAAATGGAAAGAGTTTAGCCATAGCTAATAACTCCAAGCAATGAAGTAAGTTTAAGACACACATTTGATCTTGCTGTTTCCTTTTTTAACATCCTCTATGGGCAATGCTCCACTTGTTATCATCTTGTAGGCAGGGCTCTTTCAACCTGAGAAGAGGGCACCATTTTCTAATTCTCCCAGTGATGACCTTTTGTTCTTATTTACTTAGAGATGGTCCTTTTTAAAGTTATGCAAAAGATTCCTTACACACAAAAGACATGTGGGACGCTGTCTGGTTTCAGTTGAAGGTTGGCTTTCAATTTGATGCCAATGCTCTCACTGCAACTTGTGTTTTACCTTCAAAATAGTTAAGAAAGTTCGCTACTTATATTTAGTGTGATGTTTGTTTGCCCTATTGGAGTATAAGGTAGGAAACGTGACCATATTGTTAGCCTCTGCATCCGCAACTGCTATTCTGGCACTTCATACACAAGTAAACAGCTAATTTGTTGTGTAAAGTTGGGTGATTAATGTTCAATGATTGTCATATTTTAAACTACAAATTATTTTTGAGAAGAGATGGAAGAACTCTATGGCCCCAAGAGTCACATTTTTATGGTCATTCCCAAACAATGGACATGCGTTATTCTAAAATGAAGTTGTATTAGCCATTAGTGAAATTTAAAGTAGTAATAATAGTAAAGCTAATGCAATGTCCAGCACCTGTACACATGCAGGATTTCTACCGGCCTCTATGTGTGTGTGTGTGGGGGGGGGTGGTGGCTGCTCTTTCAGTCCTTACTATTTTGTTATATTCAATGTGGACAGAATGTTCTAACATGAAATCATAGTTCAGGGGCTCAAAATATACCTGCCCACCACACACTGCTCTCACCTACAGCCCTCTCTTCTTTCACTCCCCATCCTTCTTTTGCTTTTTCTAATTTTTCCCACTCCTGGGCCATTTGTTAATTTTGTTACCATCAAGACATAACTTAGCACAGGGCTTGTCTTTGTTATTCAGCCAGTGTGATCTCCCTCAAGCTCCTGCATAGTTTATTTTACTTTAAGAGGAAAAAGGCTAAGATTTAAACATTTTAATTATATGCATTATAATAATGGGCCTAGGGCACTCACCCACAACTCACTGGAATAATTAAAGCTGTATGTTTTAAAGGTAAAATTAAGTTGTATTTGCCTATAGCAGACTCCACAACTGTGTGCCAAAGACTGGGCATAGTAAATATGTCAAATGCTACTGGGTCCTCTCAGCCCTCATAGCAAGTGGGGGTGCTACAGTCAGTCAGGATGAGGGCCGGACCCGAGTGGCTCAAGGGCTACACTCTTGTTCTCCAAAGTAGTGCTACTGGGAGGAGGCAGAACACACAGGAAGTGCAGGCTGGTCACTGAGGGGGCCTGGGGGTGTCCTCAAATGGGGTTGTGGGGCCAGGCCCTTGCCTGTTCCTTTTGGTTCACTGACTCATGACACAAGCAGGCTTGCTGTCCTGTGTGCTCACCATTACTTTTATTACGTGACCCAGTCAGGGGGACACTGGAACCTCCAGTGTGAAGCTAAATAAGCCTTTCTCTTATTAAGTTAATTACCTCAGGTATTGTTATAGTGATGGGAAGCTGGCTAATACAAGAGAAGACTGAATACAAGGCATATATATATATATATATATATATATATATATATATATATATACACACACACACACACAAATACATACATATCAGAACTATCAGTAGGTACCTTGATTAAAAAAAATGTTTGGAAAATACTGGCTTAGATAACTTTATGATGAGGTATATATATTTAATATATAAAGAACATGACTTTTTTGTTTTTTTGGTGGAATTAGGTGTTGAACTCAGTCCTTTGCACTTGCCAGGGAAACACTTATTTACTGAGGAATCTCCCCAGTCTCAAGAATATTACATTTTATTATTTATTCTTGATACTGGGAATCGAACTTAAGACCTTGTGCTTGCCAGTCACGTGCTGTGCCACAGAGCTATACCCCAGGCCCAAGACTATTAAATTTTAAAACTAGAAACCCAAAATATAAAGAAACATAATAAAGAAAAAGATATTGAAAGTACATTATTCAATGGTATAGTAACATTACATTGCAGTATGTTTTAAGGTGCAGTTTTCCAAACAAATATTTAATTTGAAAGAAGTAAGGAATCAGTAAGTACTTACTTTAAAACCACACTGGATTCGCTGTCCTGTTGAGAAAAGTTCCTAGTTACTCTTCCCTCTATACCCACGCACATGGCCACTCATGGCACTGTCACATGTTCATAACATTAGCATTGCCACCTGACTACACAGCAGGGCCTTCATTTTCCGTATTAGAAAATTATTAACCCAGGATCAGGATGATGTGCTTGAAATGTCACTGTCAGTCAAAATGGTAGAGAGGATTACGTTAAACATCCAGCTTACGGGCCTGGGAGATAGCTCAGTAGAATAAGCACTTGCCTGGCAAGCACACAGGCCTGAGTTCAATTCCCAGTTCCTCCAGTAAATAAACAAACAAATAAATAAATAAAAGATTTAAAAAATTTTTAAAAGTGCTGGGGAGATAGCTTGGTGGCCCAAGCACCTGCCTGGCAAGCACAAGGACCTGAGTTTCATCACCAGTGCCACATCCCCAATGTGCTGGCCCAGCCACTGAATTGGGCATGGTGGTGCACGCCTGTAATCCCAGCACTGGGGAGGCTGAGACAGGAGGATCACTACAAGTCCAAGATATGTAGCCACACTCTATACCAAGCATATATATACATAAATAAATAAATCAATAAATGAAATCTTAAACATGCAGCTTGATTTGACACCATTAGCAAGGCAAGACTGTTCTAGTGAAGGAATTTCTTTTATTGCACCTGGAAGTTCTTTATTTTGCTAAAATTAATAGTGTGATCAGTGTACTCTGAAGCACACTTGGAATCAAGCACCCTGCTTGTTCAACTCTATCTTTCCATTCTCTTGTTACTTAGAAAACAGAAAAATTTACCCTCATGACTCTTCTCTTTCTCTCCCACATACACAAAATCTGAAAACTTTGTCCTATGCATAGAATACAAAAAAGAAAGTGAGGCAAAGATTTCATTATAAGTGTGAAATGGAAATAGCTGGGACTGGGGAGATGGCTCAGTAGGGTAAGCACTTCCCTGGCAAGTGCAAGGACCTGAGTTCAATCCCTGGTTCCACAAAAAAAAAAAAAAAAAAAAAAAAAAAAAAAAAGAAATAGCTAACGTCCCTCATTGTTAGTCTGCATAGCTCAGATCTGTGCTTTTCTGTCAGGAATAACAAAATGCAGGCTGACACACAGGCTAGCAGACCAATGGCTTCAAACAGCGATGGATCTGCATGCAAATTCTGGCTCCACCACTTCCTAGCTTTGCAAATGTAAGGAAACCGCTCAGTCTTTCCAGGTTTTTCTAATGTGTCAAATAGGGTCTGTGGAGTTGGCTGCACTCAACACAATAAAGCATTTGGAGCAGAACTGCAAGTGCTACAAATTATGGACTCATGAGAGACAAGAGACAGAGCGGAACATGATGGCAGAACATTAGAAAAACCGTATTTTACAACTTTCTGATCTAATCCATTCTATGTTTTTTTTTTTTCTTTTTTTTTTTTTAAAGTGTATTTAGTACAGGGTCTCATTACACAGATTGGACTCAGTGATTCTCCTGTTTTTCTTTTGGCTTCCCAAGTGCTGGGATTACAGGCGTGTACTATGCCTCATCTCAGTTACCAGCCCAGCATGCTCCCAAGACAGGGCCAGCATGGCAAAACGGGGATCGAACCTGGTCCCTGCATCTGCTGAAGCAGAGGCTTTAATCTGCTGAGCTATCTGGCCAGCTCCTGATCCATTCTAATGCTGCTGCTGAATTAGAGCTGAGTTCCCTGGGCTGCCTCCGTTCCATATCAGCTTTGCACAGCCCAGTCCTTGGGCATAGTCTCCCCTTCTGATTTCCTGGCTTTCCCAAGAAAGCCTTAGTCATCTCTGCAATCACCTCCCTCTCCTTCTTGGCATTCTAGTGGGCCTGGCTGAGCAACTGCTTCTGAATAACAGGAAGTCAGCCACAAAGAAGATACATGAGGGGTCTGGCTTCCACAGGGAGCCAGCCTCTGGGAGGCGCAAGGCAGTATGAGACCTTATTGAGTAACTTTGACCAGAGATGGAAAATGTATGGGCAGAAAATTGCTTTGTGAATTTCCCCCAAATGAAATATTCTTAAATACAATGGTTTTAAGTAATTTCTTGCACAACATCTCCTATAACTTAACAACTAGCCATGGTTGGAGTGTGTGTGTGTGTGTGTGTGTGCGTGTGTGTTTAGATATATTGAACTTTGTTTTTTTTTTTTTTTTTTCTTTTCCTTGCAACCTCAAAATTCCATGTTTGTTACAAAGGCCAATGGCAATTGTTATGGTGAGCTTGTCGGTACAATTTCTGGCAATGAGCACGGGCACCAGGGCCTCCAAACTTTGTGAATTCACAGCAACAGGGGTTAGCTACCAGCAGGATCCAGTTGTCCTAAATGAGAATATCTTTGACCTCTTTCTTGAAAGCCTCATCAGTGTATTTCTGATAAGAGGCCACCAGGGCTTTAGAGATGGACTGCACTCTTTCCTCCCTCATCTTTTTTTGTAAATCTCACAGGGCAGCATGACCACCACCCTTGACCCAGACACGGATGTCAACACTAGCAAACTGCTCCTTGCTCAGCAGCAGAACAGCCTCCAATAGTTTATACTGTAGTGTGCGCAGTTCAGTCATCTCCAGGGGCCACCCGTTCAGCTTAATGAGGACATTGCCCCGCTCTCAGTGTGCCACCGCTGAGGTTGTCTTCTTACAACTAAAGACTTGCACAGACTGCTGCAGGCCCTTAGATGGCATGGTTGCTAATGCAGACTGGAGTTCCTCACCACACTCCACAACCCTAAGCTTCATAATGTATCACCTTTGCATTTACTTTCTCTTCTTCCCCTGGGCTGTTCCTTCCACCTCTGTTCTACTTTTATTCCCTTGGGCTTGTGTGACTTTCTATCCAGTTCTAAAGTGTTAGCATGTAGCAAGGGATCCTCAGGGGAGTTTGGTCTGAGACTGTGAGATTTACAAAAAAAGATGAGGGAGGTAAGAGTGCAAGAAAAAAAGAGGTTCCTAGCACTCAGCATCCAGCTTCCTTCTCTATAATTCCTTGGATTCCTCCATAGAGGCAGCCCTTAAACCTGCATCACCACCTTACTAGCAAGGCAAAATGATATAATTATAATCATCAGTAGAACAAGGAGACTTGGAGGGAATACTGTCATACATTTCATTCCAAAGAGTCTCATTTCAATTATAATCTAAGATAACACGCTTAGCACTATTTCATGGTACTGAGACAGAGCCATGTCCCTCTGAATTTAATAAAATGTAACAAGATATCAAAATGCAGCTCTGACATTCTTTTCTCCAGAAATATGCCCACATTTTATAGGAAAAGCAATATATTCAGGTTTTGTAGAACACAAAATGTGATTTTCACATTAAACATACATTCTAACGTCTGACATTCCTCCTAGTACTTACATGTAATTATCCATAATGGCAGTTTTTCCAACAGGGGACCCACAGTAGATGCTCTGATTGGTTCCATATTCTGCAACCCTGTTATACAGAAATGGGGATTTGTGATGCCAAAGACCCTGGCTGCCATCTACTTCCAGTTCATGGAGCATCCGTTCCTCTCATGCTCCACAGCCTCAAATATAGACCTTCTAGGTTGGGAGTGGACTCCTTCAGCTTCATTTTCTGACTGTCTTTTATGCATGCCCATTTGCTGAGTTGGCACCTTGCAGGTGGCTTGGCTTGCAGCATATTGTAATAGCTCGGAGTCCGTGGCCTCAGCTACAGGGTTGCAATGGGTTACATAATGCATGTGTGGCTCCATGAAGCACTGAGAGGATTTTTGTAAGATTGTACATAACCCAAGAGACTGACAAAAGGTAAGGCAACTAAAGGTCCCTTGACAAGGCTATGCTGAGCCTGGAGGATGCAGCCTTACAACGAATACCTGGTGCCAAGCAGGCTCAGGAGCATCCAGTGACACTACAGGACACTTATTGCTGTTACCAGTTGATCTACTTTGTTCTGATTTCACTTGTATCCAGTTCTTAGTAATCAGACCATTTCATGAAGACTTTGGCAAGCAGTGGAAATATTGGTTTTCAGTAAGAAATTTGTAAGTTCTATTGAATGGGGTTCTGATCCCAGGTAGATGCTCACCACCCCCTTTTCCTTTTCTTCCTACTTATCTGCTTATCTGCTTGGAATCAAGAAAGAGTAAAGTTCTCATGGTATTGAGTTCAAATGCTTGGCCTAAGAAAACCCAGCTCTTTCTAGTCTGATGTCTTTCATAAGCTGCTGCCTCCAGAAACACCTGTCATAAGCCCACTCTAAACAATTCAAGTTCTATTTATCTCATTATTTTTTCCATATTTTGTCATTCATTCCCACCCACATGTCTTATATGCCAGTGCTGGGTCAGATGATGAGACACTATGGTGAACAAAACAAAACTCTGCTGTAAGATACCAGGGCACAAAATTTCATTAAATACATCAGCTTTAGAGCTAAAGTGTATTCAATGATATCTTCACCAAAAGATGCAAAGATGTTTAATTACAAGGATGTGAATTTGTATTTGTAGGAGTGAAAACTGGAAATGATCCACTAGCCTATCAATAGAGTTAAATTGATGATTGTATGTGTCAGATAATATGAGGGAAATCTTGATCACCATACAAGCCCATATAAAGCACCTGAAGATACAACACTAAATTGAAAAGAGCTCAATGGAGAACAGTATTTGCAATTTTCTTTTCAGCAGGTTATTCAAGAAACTATGAACTCTTCACTCCGGTCATGACCAAGCAATTGGCTGGCATGGGTGACATCTACAGATATTTGCTGTACTTCTCTCTTGTTTGATGACATTTACTATATGTAGGGCTCTGTCTGAGAAAGTTGCTGGTCTCATGTCGTGAATATTAGTCACAGCCAAAATGACAGAAAGAGAGAGAGGGACAGAGAGAGACAGAGACAGAGACAGAGACAGACAGATAAACAGAGACAGAGAGACAGACAGACAATCAGACAAGGGAAGGTACAACCTATACATGTTCCAATTTGCCTGGGCTCTCTCTCCCAGCTATAACACTATTGTATTTCACAGCCGAGTAATACCTCTTTGAGAAGCAAACCACACCACAGGTCATCTTGGCTTGTCTGAAGTTTGTACAGAGGCCTATGCATGTGAGAAGTTCTTCACCTTTTGCCTGTGAAGGTACAGGTACCTTTCCTGTACCTCTGTCTATGGACACCACAGGGTACCTGCAATGCTCCCCAGCAAGAATCCCTAACTTTGTGCTCACCTACCTCCTTTGGTGCAAGGGTTTATACATTTGCTTTGGTGAGGTGACTTTTTGAATTAGTATTTCTGAAACTGTTTTCCTATGTGGTGTGATGGTGCATACCTACAGTCTTAGGACTCTGGGAGGTTGAGGCAGCATACCTTAAAACTATCTTCAGGCTAACCTAGTGAAACTTCTCTCAAAAATTAAAAAAAAAATACAAAAAACAAAAACAGAGCTAGATGTTTTCATTCAGCTCAGTAAAAAGGCCTTGGGTTCTCTCCCCAGTACCACAAAACAAAAGAAAGTTCTGTATACAGGATTTTTTAAAATTTTATTTTAGAGAAGGGCCTACATGGTGTTCAGGGTCTCACTACTCAATCAGACTCATAGTGATTCTCCTGTTTTCAGCCTCTCAATAGCTGGGATTACAGGTGCACATCACCATGTCCAGCCTCAATAGAGTCTCAGCCCGCCCCAGGGATGGAGCTGGCACGGTAGGCTGAGGGATTAAACCCCCAGCCCATGCACTTGCTTGCAGGTGCTTTAATCCACTGAGCTATTTGGCCAGCTCTTTGTATACAGTTTTACAAGTGAAAAGAAACTATTGTGAAAGAAACTGAGTGAGATGGAAATTGAATATGAGAAAAAATAGTAATGGGTCTAAGTATCATAAATCTAGAATGATTCTCAAGGCAAAGGAAACTTTCCTGGGATGGAAAGGATACAGTAGCATTCATTATAAAAACCTAACATAGTACCTACCTATGAAATTAGGTTTAAAAAGGAGTGTGATTTAGGGAAAACTTTCAAAACCAAATACCCAGCCCTGAGGAACTGTGGATTAGAAGATACAGTTAGTAATTTGTATGCTTCTGACACTTTTCATAGCTTCCTCCAGAAAGAAAACCTCAAGTTACTTATAAAGCATCTAATCTTTTACTACCAACATATTTGTCCATTTAAAGGGGGTGTGTACTGCTTTTGGGGGTGGCACTGTGAATTTACACTGAGCTATAGCCTTAGCTCAGTTTTAGTTTTTCAATTTTGAGGCACTGTTTTAGTAAGTGTCTAAGTTACCTAGGTCGGGTTTGAACTTCTGATCCTGCACTGTCAGCCTCTGAGAGCGCAGGAATACTACAGGTGTCACCACCAAGCATGGTGTATATGTGCTGCTCCTTGTGTTGATAGGTAGCAGGTACAGCAAATCTTGGTGTGTAGATTAAAAATGCTCCTCGATATTTCCACAGGTTCAAAGGGAGTTTGGAAGGTGATTAGATCACAATAATTCAAAATTCATCAATGAATTAACCCATACACGTGATCCAAATTTGATAACATTATTGGGGAGTGCTGAAATTGGAAGAGGCAGAGCCTGTTTGGAAGGACAGAAATAGAGGGGCATGAACTTATTTATGTATTTCATCTTTTTTTTTTTTTTTTTTTTTGAGACAGGGTCTCGCTATGCAGTTCAGGTTGGCCCTGAGCTCACTTTGTAGCCCAGGCTGGTCTTGAACTTGCAGCAATCCTCCTGCCTCAGCCTGGGCACTGAATGCTAGGACTGTGTCTCATCCCAGGTTTCTACCCTCTTGGTCTCTGGTTTTCTCTGCTTCTGGCTGCTATGAGATGAACAACTTCCTTCTGCCACTGCCTCCTGCCACAATTTTCTGCCTTCCCTGAGGCCCACAGCAATGGAATTGGCCAGCTGCAGACTGAAAATTGTGAAACTTTTCCTCCTTTTTATTTTTTAATTTATGTATTTGGTGCAGAGCCTCACTGTGCAGTTTGGACTCACAATGATCTTCTTGTTTTCAGCCTCCCCAGTGCTGGGATTATAGGTGTGCGCCACCATACCTGGACTTGCCTGGGGGCGGGCGAGGCTTCCACAGCCATGGTGCCAGGGATGGAACCCTTCTGTGTTTGCCTAAGCAGGTGCTTAGTCTGCTGAGCTATCTTACTAGCTCTACTTTTCCTCCATTAAGATGAGGATGTTTATATCAGATGTTTTGTCACAATGACATAAAGCTAACAGAAAAAGCCGCATTTCTCAACACTCTGATTTTTCTTCTCTCAGGACCATTCATTCAATCATTTAACCCACATTTGCTAGGAATGAGTACAGTTTATTTTCACAGATAAATGAAGCACAGTGTTCCCTCTCAGAAGTTCAGACTGCATTATATTAATCAGATGAACCTGAGTGATACAATGCCATTGGGAGGAGAAAGAGGTGCCTGGAAGTTTTACGGTTTTATAGAGAAGGAAAGCTTAAACTCAGAAGGATTTCAGGAACTGTTATCTTGAAGAGAAGGAACAACAAGATGTGTTGGAGCCACCCAGGGTGAATGAACATTATATGTACAAAACACAGAGGTACTGGCGTAGGGGATGGGATTCTGAAATTGTAACCTGTAGGCTGCTATAGAGGTGTGCTCTGGAAGGCACATAGGCGGAAGGGTGAGAACTGACATGGTGGGAGCCAGATGAGGCCAAGGAGGTAAGAGAAAATGCGCTATACCCACTAAACATCTGTTGTGTACCTGGCTTTCTAGAACTGAAGGATTCTACCACCCTCTGCCAGTGTGTGTTGTGTAGCAGAGGAAAGATGAGATGAGAAAGGTTACACCTGCACTGACCTACTCTTCAAGGCCAAGTGCATCTAATATCCAAGCTCCTGGTCACTTTATCACAGGAGATTATTTCTAGGTGAAGGGTCTAGGGGTTTGAGCTTTACCCTGAAAGTGCAGAAGACTTGCCAGTGGGTGCCACCATAAGAAATACAATCAGAACTGCTTCTTAAAAAACAGTCCGCCAACAGTCATGTGCAGGAGGAGGGAGGCTTTGCCTTGGAGGACAGAGAAATATTTTCTACAACAGTTTCAGTGTCTACTGATACATGTGGAAAAATATAGGTCTCCTGAGGTCTTGATGATGTTCATTTTACTTCTATTCATGCCAACAGCCATGCAAGGGTGAAGTGTAAGTCCTAAGACGAAGCAGGGGAACAGGAGTAAAATCATGTTACACTTCCCAGATGGATGAAGAAGGGGAAAATGCATACAGATATAGTGCCAGGCGCAGGGCCAGGCTGGCTAGAGGATAGCATCCTTCTTAGGGGCAACACCTAGGGATGCTGGGAGGGTGTGGCAGTTTTAACTTGCACTCACATAATTACTGCAGAGGGCTACACTTCTGTCAAAGAATTCACTTGCTTTAAAAGCTTGAGAGGATGTCTGGGCTAATAGCTCTTGTGAGCCGCATGTCTAAGTGTGGCTATAAATTTTAGTCAAGTCATGTCCTGCAAACTGGGTCTAATTAAAGAAGTCAGGAACAGGCTGGGTTGGAACATAGATGAAGGGGAGTTCATTTGTTTCTTGGATTGAAAATGTAATGGTCATTGTGACATTTGGGGGTCTGGAAATGTAGGCCCTTCTGCATAGGTGTTCCATAACAAATATTCATTTTGCACAAAGGACAGGTAAATAGGATCCAGTGAGTGAGGGAGTTCTTAAATTCAGGGTTACCTTACTGTAAGGTACAGTAAAGAAAGCCAGGGGTTATTTATGAGAAAATTAGAGAAAAACATGAGAAAAAAGTTCTTGTTTGATTTTTCTCACAACTTGTAATAAGACAGCTATGTTCTAATAGATATAAGTATCAGCCCCAAAAGATCAAGAATTTGCCAGGCTAGGCAAATAATCTCGTGACAAAGACAGAAAGTAGAGTGAAAGTAATATTCCCCAATGGGATTCTGTCATAAAAGTTTAACAGCTTTGCCTTTTAGGGCCAATGAGACAGTTATTCTTTCTTTCTTTCTTTTTTTCTTTATTTTTGGCAGAACTAGGGATTGAACTCTTGCCCTTGTGCTTGCCAGGCAAGCACATATTCTACTCAGCCATTTTCCTGGCCTCTGACAGTTGTTCTTTAAAGACAATAAAGATCTAGCTTGATTCAGGGGAATGCTCTGCTATAAGTAAAAGCTGCATGCAAGTGTGTGTGTGTGTGTGTGTGTGTGTATATATATATATATATATATATATATATATATATATATATATATATATATATCTCCCTTATAAAATCAGGGAGAAAGATCTATTTATTTCTAGGGGCTAAAGAGAAGAGCTAAAATCTACACATGGATATTTTCCTTAAGTTATAAGAGGAAGATGACAGGGGTCTCGGGGTCCATACCAGCAAAGAAAAGGAAAATAGATGCAAGGATACCTTGCTTAGAGATTTTTTAACCCTAACAAAATATACTTTGTATACATTTTGCTATCCAAGATTCACAATTAGCCATTAATTTCTTTGCATCCATGATGTTAAGTTAAATCCAGAGAGTAATGTACGCCACAGTGTGAACCTGTCACTTCCTTTGGCAGCCGTCTTGACCATGTTAGCTGTGATAGCTGTGATAGCCGTTTTCATACTGTTCACAGCTGGAATACCCTCAGATGCACTGTACATAGGTCATGGGCTCAGAGAGGTAAAATAATTGTGGCAAGGTCCCTCATTCTGTTATTCATTAATAAAGTTGAGATCAAGGACAATGAATTGCAAGGTCGGGTTCCTTATCACTCTGGCTGTGCTGAAGAAGTTCCCGGGATGCCTTTTCTGGACAGTGATAGGGTCAAGGGAGCAACTAAGCAAGCAGGGCTCTGGGGTTCCCGTCCCTCACCCATGCAATCTGCCGTGTTACTGACTTGCATACAGTGTTTCTAAGTAGGCACTCACCTGCCCATTACCTAAAGCAAGACCTCTTCTGCTCCGTGAGATGTTCAAGTGAGCACGTGGTGGGCCATGCAGGCACACAGGCTTGGGCATATGGAAGGTATTTCAGACATAAGGAAATACTCTGCTTGTTTCAGGACTGTAGCTTGTTCACCTTGAAATTTTCCCCAGCATCCAATGTGTGGCCTTTTGTAAGGGGCTTTGCATGGGACAGGGTCTGAGGTTCTTAAATCTCTGATGGAGTCTTTCTAATTATCTTTGTGTTTGCTTCCTCTGCCCCGTGGGATCTGGTTAAATCACCTAGCTCAGACCCACTCAGACTTCTTCCTACATGCCCATTCCCATGTCAGGAAATGTCATAATATTCCAGATTGGCCCTATCCTGTTGTCTCTGCATAGGACTTGGAATTCAGATAAATGAATGAACAAATAATACTAGACTGATACTAAATGCAGAGGGAAACAAAAGGCACAAGGCACCAGAGGTTCCCAGGGCTGAGGAAGGCAATGGGACCATTCTGGCACCCACAAGCCCTATGAAAAGAAATCTTAGGTTTGCCTTCTCTTGGCAGCACATTCTCCTATTAGAGAGGCACTTGAACCTTTACCTGTAAGGATGCTGAGCTTTTCTTCCTTTCTTCTTAAGCCCCACACTTTTCTACACCGCTGTTCCCTTGCTTCCAAGTCCAACTTTGACTTATGTCACTGTGCTTACCAATAGTCACCGCCGCTGAAGATTATGACCTTTAAAATCAAATTTGAGACTAGTCTTTTTTATTAACATTATTCAGAAAGGATTACTAAAGTGTATTCAGAAAAAAATACTAATTGGCTAATTCCTGTGTGAGTGACTTCTTGCTGAATTTTGTGTAAATGTGAAGTCTTTTGAATCACAGTCTGGAAATCACACAAAAGGAGTTGTTCTTAAACTGGGTGATGTTTAAACAGATATTTCCTAGTAATACTTTAATAATTTTACAATCTCACCTCAATGATAACTTGGCAGATTCTACTTTACCAACAGAAAAGTCTCTGACAGAAAGCACTGCAGTGAAAAGACCTTGCACAGAAAGCATTTATACAGTCAGTGTCCAGAAAGAGTTTTCTAACTTCTTTTCTTCAGGTCTCTCTCAACGAACTCAGAGGACACCTTTTCTCACTAAAGTGAGAGCTTGTAATGGTTGTGAAGAATGGTCTGTATGTCGTGGGTTATTGGGGAAGGCGATAAGGGCATATGAAGAACTTCATCCTAACATTCCATACATGAAACACCTGTGAATAAAGGTCCTAGAAACTCGCTGCTTCCCTTGTTTTCCTTCCCTGTTTCAATCCATTTCCTGACGCTCTCCTGCCTCTCTTCTATCCATGCTTCAAAGTGCAGATAACTTTAAGCTTTTATTCCAATATGAACTTCAGTCCAATTGACTTTTTTAATAGTCAGAATTCTATTTTGAATAAAAGTGAAATTAAATGTCACCACCAATAAATCAACTCAAGGACCAACTGGGTGCACACATGAGCAGAGAAATTGATTTAGCGCAGGGAATTAAGAGGTTATTGGGTCAGCCTGACCCAGCAAGCCCTCCGGCTGCAGTACTCACCAGGCGCCCTTGAGAGAGCTAATTAAGGCAAACCTCATGTCTTCTTATTAAAATGGGAATCACATCACATCCAGGCATAATTGAGAGGATTAAATGATAATATGTATGCAAGAGGCTCAGACTTGGGACCCTACAAGTTTTCAATAAATAATGCAATTATTATAACGCTGCAAAACAATATCTCAAGCTGTTCACATTATTACAAAATGATAAAACAAAGGACCTTCCAGTACCCTACTTAATGAGGCACAGGCGTGATCAGCAATGATTTAATTCGTCTGTGTCTAGTGTGCTTTGTCATTACTCGAATGGCATTCTGTAAATAGCATTTGATGCCTCAGCTGACATGGTTCTAGACCTAGAGCTTGGTACCAATATTGGTTTTGACCACATGGGGTTTGACCTTGGCAAAACTCATGATAGAATCTATGCTCTAATTCCATGGGGCGAGTATTGGCTCTCGCCTTGTCACAACCTGTTACTCCACTTGCATTTTTATC
Organism: Ctenomys sociabilis; assembly: GCA_004027165.1. Lineage (NCBI taxonomy): Eukaryota > Metazoa > Chordata > Mammalia > Rodentia > Ctenomyidae > Ctenomys > Ctenomys sociabilis. The sequence continues at coordinate 61,226 of PVKA01000444.1, read as the reverse complement.
AGAGCAGCATCAGGCGAAGGCACCTCAACCTCTGCATAGTCATGTGTTTTCACTTTTTTCCAATTACAGATGCTACCACATGCTTTAAAGACTATTGAGCCAAGCAGATGAACCAACCCCAGGAATCTCTCTATGGCTTATAAAAGAGAAACCTCCTCTGTGACTTTATGAGTGTAACTTTCTACTTGTAAAGAGCGAAGAATTCTCCTTGTGGTTTTTAACTAAGGCAGTCTGTGGTGTACAGAGCTCGGCATGCCTTGCAGGGCAGGAGGTGCGAGTGCCGCCCCTGACCTTGCCGAGAACTTGGAATGCCCTGGCTTGCCTTCCCTGGTTTCTCAAACGGATCCTTGTGCTAATGCGCAGTGAGAGACCTCCCAGCCCTCACGTTCTATGTTTTCACTCCAAGCCACTTTTGCAGAAGAGCTACAAGGCTGTATATGATATCTTCTGCCAAAACAGAATGAGACAGTATGTATATATACCAGGAAGTGAAGAAATCAGTATGTAGGGCTAGTCAAATAGCTCAGTGGATTAAAGTGCCTACAAGCAGGTGCAGGGATTCGATCCCTAGCCTGCTGTGCTGGACCCGCCCCCGGAGCGCTCTGAGACTTTGATTGGGACTGGGTGTGGTAGCGCGTGCCTGTAATCCCAGTTCTTGGGAGGCTGTAAACTGGTGGATGACTATGAGTCCAGTCTAGCAATGAGATCTTGTACACCCTGGAGACTCTTCCCTAACATATAAAAAAAGAAAAAAGAAAAAGTAAAGAAAGAAATCAGTATGTCAATGAATTGAGTACTGGATTACTCAATAAGACAAAAAGATAAGAGGTATTTTGCCCATCCGCCTTTCAACTTCAGTGGCTGAAATCAACTTTCTAGTTATCTAGTTGGACACGACATGGCTCTGACACGGATCTGTTGTCTTTAAGCCAGAATTTGGAGAACTGATGGAGCATTTCCTCCCAAGTGCCATGTGGCTTCACAAAGTTTGAGTTCAGCAACATCTATCTTTCAGCACTTTGCGATGAAGTAGACTCAGGCTGGTCTCGAACTCACAACAATCCTCCTGCCTCAGCCTCCCGAGTGCTGGGATTACAGGCATGCGCCACCATGCCCGGCTAAGGAGAAGCATAGAGAGAGATCCTTTGTAAGTGGGAAGCAGGATCAAAGGATGGAAGGTAGGGGGCAGGGAAAAATAGGCTTGTCCTAGCCGTGGGTATGATAAATGCTTCAGATCAGTCAGTTTTCATTATTTTAATTGGTGGAAAGTTGTATTTTACATGTAACTTATTTCCATTGGAATAAATCTATTAGCAAAGGAGGCATTTTATTTAAAACTTTTATTTATTTATTTATTTTTCTGTATTTATGCAGGGTCTACAGGGGCCTCATTACATAGATTGGACTTGTAGTGATCGTCCTGTTTTCAGCCTCCCAAAAATTATAGGCATGGGCCACTATGCCCAGTCTCAATTGCCATCTCAGCGTGCTCTGGGGGCAGGGTGATCAAACCCCCACCCACTACCTCTGCCTAAGCAGGCACTTTAGTCCTCTGAGCTATCTAACCAGCCTTTATTTATTTATTTATTTATTTATTTATTATTTGGTACAGGTTCTCACTATGTAGCTCAGACTCATAATGATCCTCCTGTCTCAGCTTTCCCAGTGCTGGGGTTATAGGCATGCACAAGCACATCCAGTTTTGTTGGCCAGCATGGTGTGCCTGGTGTCCTGGAGCTGGCTGCACATGTAGTTTCGGGGATGGAACCCAGGTCCTTGCGCTTGTCAGGCAGGTGCTTAGACCACTGAACTATTTGCTCAGCCCAAAGAAGGCATTTCAAAAGAGGCCCCATAGATGATGGGTTATTCACCAGCCTATAATAAAGAGTTATTGGAAAATTTTCCAAAAGCAAATTTATGTATTTATGCATGTAATACATACATATATATGTGTGTGTGTGTGTGTGTGTGTGTGTGTGTGTGTGTGTGTGTGTAAATAATGCACCTTTACGAACTGGTTTTCTGTTAACTAGGAGGAAAAAACCTTTCCATTACTTTGAAACCACATATGACTCAAATTGACTCAAATGTACCAAAGATGTGTAAACATTGCTCAAGGGAGACACTGACCATTGGGGTATGGGGTCCTGCAAGGTTTGTTCCCAGCATGGATGGGGCGGGGTGTTGGGGATGATAACAGAAGTAGGGCTCTCTGGTAGTAGCAGGGGCATTAATTACCTCAACTTGGCACTTTCCAGCTCAGAAGGCTGGCACTTTGAGGAAAGACATTAATTACTCTCCTCCCCTTGAGCACTGTTTTCTCTTAAAGAAACCGGGCAGAAATGCAAACAAGAAAGAAGGAGGTGAGCAAAACCTAGTGAATGAGAGAGAATACTCTTCATCTGAGTTGAAAATGAATTCTAAACTCAACTTGATCAGCAGTGAAATAGTTCACCTTGATCATTTAGGGGTCACTGGGCGTCTCCAAGCCCTCCTTCCTGTAGTGTGAAAGCTCTTTCACAAAAGAACCCGATTCTTTCAGGTGCTATCTTATTTGGAATTTGATTTATCCTAACATTCCTCCAAAGCCTATTACAGCACACCACATCACTGCATCCCATTTAACTCCCAAACCACAGAGAAGTTGGCCGCAGCATCAAACAGCACTATTAAAAATACCACAGAGGAACCTTGGAGTAAAAAGCCCAGGCACAAGTAGCTGCCTAGGGGACAAACAGAGGTTGTAAAAATTGACTGTTACTGACATTGGGAGGTAGAAGAATTTTACAGTCCAAAAATTAGTCCTTAAGACTTATGTGTTGGAAAAAAAAAAGACTTCTGTGTTGGTACCTAGGGCTCGTTCTCTGTGGTTACAGGAATTAGTTAGAAGGATAATACATTTTTCTTTCCACTCTCTGCCCTTGCAGTTTTATTTTCCACAGACTGGGGATCCAGAATGACTCTCAGCAAAGCCGAGAAGCGCCCCACCCCATTGCTGGGTTTGACAAAGGAAGAGCAGAATCATAAACATAAACTGTTTTTTATTTTAAATCTATGTATCCTTACTGTGAAATCTAAGCAATTATTTGAAAGTTTTAGGCTGAAATTTTGACCCTAGGAGTTTGAATGCAAATACAGATATTAGCAAAACCATGACTAGACAAGAAGTCCCAGACCTTTCACATCTGAATGAATGAAATCTACATTCCTAGAAATCTAGTTGAATTAATGAATTAGTCCTTCAGAGTCCTGCCAAGTTGGAAGTTCAAATTTAGAGCCTGAGGGGTGGGTGAGGTGATGCATTTCCAGTGGTGGCAGACTTGGAAGAAGTTGAGAAGGAGAGAGAGGAGGAAGAAAGTAGGAGGGAGAGGAGCTTTCTCTTCTGGGTGGGGAGTTGGATGGAAGTGCAAAGTCAGCACCTGCCTTCAAACTGTATAATAGAATCATCTTCAACTGAGCACACAATAGAAGGAATGGCTTCTGGTCTCAGCTTGCTTATTCCCCTCCACTGTCCCACTAGTCTGTGGTCACCTCAGAATATCCATTCTACCCCATATGAGTATCTTCTCAAGAGTTCCTGATGGATTCAGTCACTTCCCCTCTTCCACTCCAATAAAACTTCTTTTGGCCATATAACATACTTCACTTTGGGATCCTACATTTGATTCAAACATGTGTCTCCTCTCTCTGATCCCTTACAGAGAGGAACTAAGCCCTGGGACAATGCACCTTTTTGGTTGTCCTTGTGCCTGATGCATTATGAATTCTCAAGGCATTATTTGTCAAAGGACTAAAGACCAAGCAAGGATGGTCATGTGAGCCTGTAATCCTGACGCTTGTGGGGGCTGAGGCACAAAGATTCTTAAGTCAAACCCAGTCTAGCCAAATTAGCAATTTAGCTACTGTCTCAAAAAGAAAAAAAAGGGAAGAAGGTAGAGTCAGCTGGCTTTGTAGCTTAGTGTGAAAGCCATGAGCTGAATTCCAGTACTGCAACAAATGAAACAAAACAAAAATGAGACCCTGGACTAAATTATTAAGTGGTCCAAGTCCAGATATCTAATCCAAAGGTATACAATGTGTGTGCTCACCAGTAGCCAATGATCTATATGTGACTACAAAGAAAAGTTTTGTTGTCCTGTTTTTATGTATTTGTGCTACCTACTTCCAGTTCTAAATGGGAAATAGCATTGGGTTTGTTGGTGTGAGAAGAAGAATTAGAAAATCACCACCATCACACCATGACCATCAACATCTATAGATGGCCTGAAGTAAAACATGTATAAAACATGAAAGGAAGAAGAGAGAGCTATCACCCAAGAAAGGAAATAGTTCACATAGACAGAATAAAGAGCAGAGTCCAAGAAAGAGTTCATTTCCTACCATGGAAACACAAAGCTTCAGGTTCCCAGAATTGGGATGATTTTTCAAAACATTTATATCTTAGAGCACCTGCTGGCATTCAGCATGTAAGGGTACACTGTATCGCTATAAGAACACATTTATTTGGCTATAGTTATTTCTGGTAACCAAGCTGATCCAGGAGCATGCAACTACATCCTGACAAAGGTCCTTTGTGACTTATTACGTGAAAAAAAGATGTTTATTTTTTGCCAGGAGCTTCAGAATCTGGAATTCTTTCCTGACATTCTCGGGGTGTTTCCTGGAAAAATCATTAACTGGTTTTGATTCAAGGAAATGAAACCGTTCTTTCCCAGCTAGTTCCAAATATGGTCACTCTAGCAAAATATGGTTGTGTTCAAAGTATTACATCACCAGATAGGCCTTAACATTTACTACAAGTGAATTACACGTAGCAACTGTATTTGGCATGGATCTCATAGTTTTACATTGGTTTTTTATCTCCTGCCTAGAACTCACTTTTTGGTAGTGACCACACAAAGAGGCACTTTCTATTTTTAGTCACCAGAGACCATCTGAAGTTCAACAAGAACGTAATTTTTGAGTTATCTGGAAAGGATGAAATTCCTTTCCATAATCACCAATGGTGCCCTGTTTTGGGACTGAAGCTAGGAATCACTTCTAACTTAAAGAGAAAAGTACATGGAAAACAGAGGTAAAGAGTGATAGGAGGAAATCTGAGCCTGAGAGATGCTACAGTAAGGAATGAGGAGGCCCAGGGAGAGGGGATGAGTAGGTGTGTTATTCAGCTTTCTATTGATATAACAAAAAACCCCTGAGGCAATCAGCTTATACTGGGAAAAGGCTTCATTTGACTTCCAGCTAGGAAAGTTTCCATGTATGATCGGTCACTGGCTCTGATGCTTTAGGCTTTGGGGTGAGGTAGTACATCATGGTGCGAGTGTGTGGCAGAGAAGCACTGCCCCCTGCATGCCCAGGAATACAGGGATTCCCAATTCTCTAGGTCCCACTTCCCTCTAGGTGCCTCCTCTTAAGGGCCATACCACTGCCCAACTGTGGCAGCTGGGAAACAAACCTTTAACACCTATAGGAGCCTTTAAGACATTTAGGTTTCAAACTATAGCAATTAGGGTTAGAGCTGGAAATGGCCAGGAAGAAGAGGGCAAGAGAGAAAAGAAATTTTGACCAGGAGTGAGCAATACAGAGAAAGAAAGCAAGGAATGAGAGAAAAGGCAAAATGAAGAAGATATAGGGAAAAGGGAAAGCTGAAAGAGTATGAGGGACAGGAGAAAAGACTCACGGAGACAACTGACATGAACACATATAGAACGTCCAGGTGACTGCCACATGCCTTGTTCAGGCCATGGAACCTGAAACATAACTGTCAGAGTTTGAGCCTTGGTCCCAGAACTTTCCAGAACAATGACTATAAAATATTTTCTTTAAATTGTCTGAGCTTCCATTTATTCTTTGGTAAAACTGGAAGAGTGAATTCATCTACTGAAGAAGGTTGCTGTGAGAATTCAGTGTGATCATAGATGTCCAATTTTACCACTCCACTTGGCACATAGAGTTCTTGTTACTGAGATCATGGGAGAAAAAGAAATGGAAAGGTAGCAGGGAGAACAAAGTGGAACAAGTAGTGTCACTCAGATTGCAGAAGGGTGAAAGGAAAGAAATGAACTTCTGCTTATTTTACCCTTTCTTTCCCTCATTATAACCCAGATTTATGTCCACCATGTTATTTCCACCTGTTCAAATGACACTTATAGAAAATAAGTATGTGTTGAATATGAATACATTTTTAAAATATATTTTTGTGTTTTACCAGCCTATAATAGTCTGCAAAATAGATACTCACATTTCCTTAAGAGTAGAAATCATTCCCTAGAAATGAATAAGACCAAGGGCACATGAAGCAAAACCAGACATCCACAAAACCCCATCTGTTTATTTTCCCTTCCTCTTTACTGTATTGACTAGCTGCTTGAGAGAATTAGCTCAATTGACTGATTATTTTGAAATGTGTTAATCCAACCATAGGCAGCAGGGAAAATACAGAGCTTAGTATGCTTGGCGGTTTCTTTCCAAGTTGCTTTCCACAACACAAACCACTTCCCCTGACTTGAAGTCATTTTGCTTTCTTCATTTGTGGTGCAGGCCAGCAGCCTGTATGGAGCATTCAGGCAGCTTTTAGCCCAATAGTGAGGAATGCATGATGCAAGACAAGTGACCTGCCACATGCAAGGCGGTGCTGCAGGATCTTCCTTCTGAGCAGTGGTAGAATAAACATGGAGGGAGAACTTCTACCATATAAGAAAGCTATCAGAGCTCTATCTTTACTTAGGGGTAGAGAATGAGGAAGGAAAGAAAACACAGCCCAAATCAGGAAGAAAAATTTAAAAGCACCCACCCCCCAAAAACCCCCAAACACAACAAACTTCCTTTGACACTCCTTGAAGCAATGCTCTGGGTACCTGGTGTGGGAGAAAAACACTGCTCTGGTTGCATCTGTGCTTCCTGAGTGTTTTCACAAAGCTGAGTAAACAGTGTGGTCATTGACTGCCCAGTAGCGTTTGGGTGAAGGGAACTGCACACTATAAAGATCCTCTTGAGTGTCACTTGGAACACACTCAGAAGGAATTTCGTCCTTTACACAAAATCATATCCTTCTGTGGGCTGGCCGGGTTTATGTCTAAAATGTCTTCTCAAATTCTCACATGTGTGGAAGGTGATGGGGATACGGGGTGATCATGGTCACCAGTGGATTTGTTCATCAATGAGTTTGGTTGCTGAATGTGCTGTTAAGAGGTGGTGCTGATGCGAGGAGGTGACTGGAGCCTGGGAGGGTTAATTCTTGTCCTTAGTTCTTTCCTTCTGTCTTGTTTCTGCTACTTATTTTTGCATTTGTTCTTATTCTTCAAAATAAAGTAAAAATTTTTAAAAAGTAAAAAAAAATACATGCATTTGTTGGAGGAGTATATAGTTTCCAGTTTCAACATAGTATAAAAATACCTCATTATGTGAGATGAGAAAGCAGACTTTTTAAAAATGAGAGTCCAGTTTTGGACATAGTGGACCTGAACAGTGAGATACTGGTGGGCAGGAATGAATCTAAAACTCAGAGGAGAAGTTTCGGTCAAGTAAAATCAGATTCACTGTGAGGGAGACATACACTTATTGAAGAACAGGAAGATACCTAGAGTACAGAGTGAAAAGAGCAATAAGTCAAAAAGAAGTATCTAAAATATTCATATTTAAGGAACAAAGGGGCCATGAATGATGGTGAGGAGTATCTGGGGCAGCAAGGTCTTGGAGTGTGCAGAGCAGAATGAGTTCTACAACCACTTGTTGAAAACTTACTGTATGGATGGTAACTGGAGTTGAGGATGAAAATTTTTTAAATTGGAGCTGAGTGGGCCAATGGGATCTCACCATGATGAGGGCAGCTGGGGTGGACTTGAGGACATCCTACTTCAATGCACTGAGGAGTGAGCAGAAGTTGAAAAAAAAAGGTGGGACAACTGGACTGAGGGGGAAATTACGAAGAACGAGTCAAAGGATCAGTACAGATTCAGAAGCTAGGCTTCGCACTAATGTTATTTGGCGTTGCTCTTCAGGTTAAGAAAGATACAAATAAGGAAAGAACAAAGAGAAAATGAAACATAAGAAAAAAATAAAAGAAAACAGACAAAGCAAGGACCTGGAGATGCAGGCCAGAGAAACTGTCAAGGGCATGGATACAGAACTTGGAAGAGAGAAGCAGAGAGAAGTGACATGCTATCTGCTGAGAACAGGAGGCAGGAATGTCAGTAAGAAGGTATAGGAGTTGAAGATGTCCCTATCTTAATTCAGACCATCTTCAAAGAGCCAGAGCCATTTACAGAAAGGTCATGAACAGCTACTGGAAAGTAGTTGGGAAGCTGGAACTACTGGAACCCAAAGGAGGAGGTTTGGAATAAGTCCCAAGGGGACTGAAGGTCAAAGCAAGGACAAAGTGTCACGTGTATAGCCTCATGTGAGGTTAGGCTTCATGATTGCTGGAACTGCAACCAGAAATGACCTGGAAGTTTTTTCTTTTCTCCAGAAACTGAGGTAAATAGAGAAGGCTGACAGCTGGACTAAACGAGAGTCGAATTTTTTCAAGAAGAATATGAAGGAGGATAAAATGGCAAGGAATTTAACAGAGATTGAGCAGGTAAGAAGGAGAGGTTAGAAAAAGGCCAACTTCCTTTAAAATACCAAACTCCTAGGATTATGGGGATAGCCTCATCAAATGACTGTTCTTCTCAGTCTCTTTTGCAGCTCAGCATAGGATGTGAGTAAATCCAGACAAGGAACTGTAAGCAGAAAAGTTATGCACTATTTCTGGGAAATTTCTTCCATAAGGAGAAGCATGCTTTCCTGTTATTTTGCTGAGGGCAACTTAGATGTGATGCTAGGCATCTTGTAGTCATCTTGAACCATGGAGGCAGAGTCTGTAATCCAGGGATGGTGAAGTAATTATTTGGAAGGAAATTGGGTCCCTAATCTTAGAGCAGCCATGTCCAATTGTCTACCTTTATTTTTCAGTCTCTTTTAGCACATAGGTAAATTCTAGTCAAGGAACTGCAAGCAGAGGAATACAGCACCTGGAGCACTTAAAGTGCCATCTTGGCAGAAAACAATCATTTTCCACTACCCAATGCCTAGGGAGGGAACATATTTAAAACTGAGCCCAAAATCTTTGGTCTTCATAGGAGATAATCAATTGTTTTTGATTTGAGCTGAGAAGAAACAAAGTCAAAATTTGGATTATTTTTGTTAATTTTTCAAGGAAAATAAAGCCTTTCCCCATGTAATATCAAGAAACTCTTCTCCTCTGTCTCTCTCTCTCTCTCCCTCTCTCTCTTTTGTCTTTTTGAGACAGGGTCTCACTATGCAGTTCAGGCTGGCCTTAAGCTCATTTTGTAGCGCAGGCTGGTCTCTAACTCACAATAATCCTCCTGCCTCAGCCTCCTAAGTGCTGAGATTACAGGCATGCACCACCACACCTGGCTATCTCTTTTCATAAAAACAAAAATCAATATTAATGACAACATCAATACCAAGGATGATATATTTCCATTATCTTACAAATCTGTTTTCTCTATAGCACCGGAGTGTCCATCAGTCAGCATGAAATTGTTAAACTGCAAACCTAGTAAATCCCTCTTACTGTGGTCTTCTCAAAGTGGCTAAACAGCTGTAGTTTTCAGGACTGGCAAAATCATCTGCCAGGGCCACATATGCTTCACATGTCAAGTAATACATATGGGTTCAGTTCCATCCAGGGTCATCAGGAAAATGGCATCTGCCAAGAAGTGCTCTGAGGCCATGTTTCCTAACAGCTGCTAGGGTTACTCAGCTAAGACTCACTGTTTGGAAGCATTTGAGTTTAGGACTATGTGTCCCATCACTCACAAAGAAGATTCATTTCACATCACAATATACAAATCAGGCAGACTGATTTATGATGATAATGATACTCAATATGCATTCATTGGAAATAAAAAAGCAATTATGCAATTATCACTGGCATAATCATATTGTTGATGTGCAAGTGAGAATACATACTAGGTATAAAGGTGACATGGCCCTAACAGGTAATTATGGTGGAGCTTACTGAAACCGCTGGAGAGAGAAGACTTCCAGTAATAAGACCTGACTAACACTTTTCCTTTTATTTCTTGCTCCAGGAAACATAGAAGCAAAAGACTTAACTCCTGGAGGCTAAGTTTCCTTAATAAGCTGTAGTAACCTATCTCTTGAAGCCAAACTGATGAAACCGAGAGGCGATGATCTCAGGATCTAAGAAGTTAGGAAGAGAAAAACCTTTCTTTTAAATCCACATTTCAGTTCAGGCCATGGTTAGGGATGTCTGGCTCCAACAGTAAGAAAGGAAAGTGTATTGATTTTTGTGAGTTGTTCCTCTACTGGGTTCTCTTAACTCAAAAGAGGTAATTGGCTTTGAATGGTAGCTTTTACATTGCATTTTTATTGAGTTTTTATAATGTTCTTGTGATGTGTGCTTCAAAGTCATCCTGTTTATATTTACCAGCCTAATGAGCCTGCATGTGGGCGACATGCTGAAGGAAGAAGCTTGCCTTAGGAGCATTTAGCTCTTCTCTGGGTGTTTCAAGTTTGGCTTCTGTAAGTGAGGAAGATAGTAGACAACTCTGAAAGCCAGGAGGAGCACAGACAGGCATGGACTGAAACCCATTCCAGCTAAGTACGGGCTCCAGTCAAGCTGGAAAAGATCTCTCAGCTCTGAGTCACTTACACGGTGGAGTCCCTGAATATGTTCCTGTCCCTAATATTTGGTTGCTCTGGGCAACCACCACGTCCATAGAAAGTTTCTTGCCAACTGGAGAGGATGACAGGCCACAGGAACTGGAATTTTTTTTTTAACTCTTTGTTGAAAATTCCAAATAACAAATGATGCCGAGGAAGGCCCTAACAGCATACTGAGAGGAGCGGAATTCACACAGTGACTTGGCATATCTTTTAATCATTTATCAGAGGAATAAAACTGCAGAAAACAAGAGCAATGAAACAGAAATATGCCTTTTAAAAATAGTAAAATATTATGAAAAAGTCAGATCCTTAAATGTAACTTAACCCAATATCCCCATTTTAAAGTAGAAATGTCAGGTTAGATTATTGATCGAAACTTACATAGAAAGATAATTACAGAAGTGGAATTATAGCTGTGCTCTCTAATCCCCAACTGTGACTTTCAGAAACCTGGTACACTAAATGAAAAGTTTTTAAAAAATTCAGAATTGCTAGCGGTCACTTTTCTTTTGTAATAGCAAATGGTCATGACGTAAAGGGCCAGTTTGCTGGAAAACTACAAGCAAGGCCAGAGCTCCGTGGCTAGGGAGCTCCTGGTCACCCATGAACACTCACCACAGAAAAGCAGACCTCGAATTTGAATAGCACTCAAGACTCAGCAGAAATCCTGAGCTTGTTGGAAGCCTTCTTATGCTTATGATTCAAATTCATCTCTACCTCCTCAGAATTCTTATGATTCTGAGGCTCTGGGGTCCAATCCCAAGACTACCTATGATGCTGGTTCCTTTTTCTCAGTTATAGCATATCAAGTTCCAGAAAGTGGGTCTACAACTTATCCAGATATTTAATTATCTAGAAATTTATCATGTTCAAAGGTTGTAAGTGGGTAAAGAGAAAAGTGAAGCTAATATATGTATAAACACAGGACAGCTTGGATAACTGTACTGCTGATTTCTGCTAGTCTATTGAATGGAGTAGTTAATGCTTAGATCTTCTCTTCTTTTTAATTTTTTTGTCCAATTTTGTATGTTTATGTTTGATAAACTGCACAATTAATGGGAAGACAACTATGTGCAACATGGCAACCATTGTTGAATTCCTATCATTTTGTTTAGTGAAATTTTGCCTTGTTTCAAATTTTTCTTTTAATTTTATTCTCTTTAAAAATAAAAACAAAACAAAAATATCTTCACCGTTGCATTGATATGCTAAATCTGTTACAGGGATGGATTTTTCATAAAACCCACTTTTTTCTTGACTTCATATGTTCTTATTTGATGTTGAATACAATAGATTGGCAATCTGATTTTCCAAGAAGAAAAAAAAAATCAGCAAAGATGTTAATATGATTAAGTGAGTAACACCAACAAGGAAGAGACCATTGGATGATGCTATGGTTTGGAATTGTTCCTTCCAAACTTCAGGTTGTCTCAATGTAATAGTTAAAAGAGAAGCATCCTTGCTTCGAATGACATCTATGTCATCATTCCAAAAGGTTGACGATGGGAGTTTCTACTTCCATGTGCTTCCCCCTCCCATCATGTGAAGATGCAATCTCTGACAGGAAGCTAGTGACTTAGTCTTGGTCTTTGCAGCCTACAAACAGTGGGAAAAGGAATTGCTGGCCTATTAAGCTACCCATGCATGGAATTTTAGTATGGCTATGCAAAATAGAAAAACGTTTTCTTTTGTTGCAGTGCTAGGGGGCAAACCCAGGACCTCAAGCATGATAGGAAACCACTCTACCACTAAGCTAAATTTCCAGTCTTACACCTCTGCACAATAGGGATAAGAAAAATAAAGACACTTTATAGATAATTTGCTTCTGATCACATCTATCATTGACAGGGAAATTTAAAAGCAAAAGTTCATAAGGCATAAGGTTGGCCTTAGAATTAACATATTGGATGCATTTTTTCCCAAGAGGTTAAGAATGAGTATATCTCTCAAAGATTTTCACTATAAATGCTTAAAATAACATCCTGAGTTATAGTTTTCTGGAATATTCACTATATAGGACACTTCTATTTCTCTTTTCTTTCCTTTTCTTTTTTTCTTTGGAGATAGGGTCTCACCAAATAGTGAACTATTTAATACATAGCCTAGGTGAGCCTCAATCTCATAGTGGTCATCTTGCCTCAACCTCTCAAGTCCTGGGATTAAAGGAGTATGCCACCTTCCTTTAAGTGAAATGTGAAGAATCTTAGCACTTACATAAACCAGTTTTTAATTTTGTATTAGAATCTAGATCTTTATTTTTGTTCTATATACTACCACGGATTATACATTTTTATGCATTGGTAGGAACATTTGACACCCACTCAGTGAAATCATACAATGAACGGTTACTAAATCCCACACCTTTGTTATTTCAGTGTACGGAACTATCTTGTTTTGTTGCTACTCTCTAGTGGTCTTATGATGGTATGGGGCCTCTGTGCACCCTGTGCTTGGACTTGGGCTTTCTCTTCGCTCTGGAATTTTAAAAAGCTCCCCAGGTGATTCTAATGAACGGACAAGTTTCGGAAGCGCTCCTCTCAGTGTGTAGCACACCATTCATTTGATTCTTAATTACACCCTAGTGTGGAACCAACCATTTTAATGGCAGACACCCTCTGTCTGTGATTTCTGAGCTTAGCTGCTCTTAAAAAAATAGTTGCCTTTTAATAAAAATGTTTACCCTTAATGAAAAGCATAGCCCCTACACTCACAGTTCCCCCTCCATTTACTTAATAACTATTTTCAAGCCCGCGGGCCCCTCTTCCAGACCACCTGCATCTGGCTGTGTGTCTCTAGCACGGGGTTCCCATGTTCTCTCCACTCCAGGCGCTCCTGCACAGCGAGGGAGTTGGGGGCGGCTCTGTGCTTTCCGCTTTCTTCACCGCCAAGGACCTAAGGGGATGCCTCGCACCTGTAAATCTGCGCTTCTTTGAACACCTGATTGGAAAGCAGATGGGGCTACAACCTGCATATAAGCACTTTAAATGCGCAGGTGTGACTGCCCTAAATGAAAACAATACTTTGAACTCTCACAGAACCTTTTATCCGATGATATCAAAGTACTTAATGTTTCTTAAAGCCTTTGGAGCCTGGTCGATGCAATACGGAATTTATGAATGAGTGGAGGCTTGCTGAATTAACTAGGCTTGTGACTGAAGTTTATGGTCACCATAAACAGAGAGAGTGGGAAGAGCTGGGGGATGGCACAGGCCACATCTCAAGAATGTGATATTTAATTGTTAAGTCGTTCAAGAAAAGCTCTTCCTCATCCAGTTTTATTTTTACATTCTAACATTACCAGTTCATAAAACCTATTTGTGTTGAGAACTTAATACTTTAACTACATCAAGCATTAATTTCTATTTCATGTACTAAACGTGCCCACTGCACAAAACTAGAAATGGAGCTTACCAGGGTAAAGGTGAACTATTATTTCACTAGCTCGTATTTTATTTTTATTTATTTATTTTATTTATTATTATTATTATTATTTTTGTATTTTTAGGGAAAACTCTACAGGGTGTTAAGGATCTCCATACTAGATTAGCCTTGTAGTGATCTGCCTGTTTTTAGCCTCCCAAGAGCTGGGATTACAGGCACGAGCCACCACAACCAGTCTCTACTGCTGAGTCAGCGAGCCCCAGGGGTGGCCAGCACAGTAGTTCCGGGGATCGAATCCCTGGCCCCTGCGCCTGCCTGCAGGTGCTTTAATCCATTGAGCTATTTGGCTGGCCCTGCTAGCTGGTATTTTAAATGATAAATGCATGATATAGACTGTTGGGTTCTTCTGAGGTCATTATCATCGAAAGCTCTAATGGCATAATACATTTATCAGAATTTAATAATTTTCTGCTTTCTTCCCTGTGGAATAAATCTCTATCTCTGTGTCTCTGTCCCTACTTCTGTCTCTACCCCTGCTCCTACCCCTACCTTTACCCCTATTCCTATCTGTATCTCCATCCCCCAGGTCTTTGCTTATGCAATGCTAAACAAATGTTCTATCACTGAACTAAAATCTGTCTTATTTCACCCCTCTTCTTCCTGTGCATTTCTGAGTTCAAGGTAACTAATCTCCAAAGTGAGAAATGGGATGTACACTCATTTCCCCCTACTTAAAAATCTGTTATAGTTACGAGTGAAATGTGTCTGACGAATGTTTATCAGACTATGGTTTTTATTTTGTTTTATCCCAGTATATTTCTTTTAACATTTTTTTTGCCCCATTTCTATGGTTTCTTTGATGTCTTGTTTTGACCAGCTGCTGCGCTTTTTGTGGCTGTCCATTTACATCATTTAAAAAAATGGTACATAAGTAAAATTCAAACAAAATGAACAGTACTTCCACATTGTTTCAAAATCAAACACGTTCTTAAGGAATCTGATTTGTGGCAGATGGAGAACAAAACCTTCCAGAGGGAGGGCTGTTAAATGAGTCTTAATTGCTTGCACATGAAAATATAGTGACTAAGATTGTGTGCACAATTAGGAATTTAAACATGTAGAAAAGAACTGGCTAGAGAACCAGGCAGGCTTTCTTTTTTTGCAGGTCTGGTTAGTTTCCTATGAACATAGAAAATAAGACATCAGTTAGTACAGAAAAATTATTTTTGAAACAAATTTTTTTCTTTACTTAATTCTTCCTTATGCTGAGCTTTCCATTCTAAAGACAATTTGCCTTTGAAAATCTCCTATGGAAGTGTCATAGCACAGTCAGGAAGAGCTTGTTTACTCAAGAAGTAAGTATATTAGTTCCTACTATGTACTAGACATTCATCTTGTTTAATTCCACCCTGAGATAGGCTTACAATTATTCCATGTGGTATAGATGAGGAATCAAGGCTCAGAGAATAATGTTCCTGAGGCCACATGACCAATAGTGGCATAGCCAGGATCCTCTGCATTGAATTAGGCAAGACACAGCCTCCCTCTTACAATGCCTAGCTTCTGCCCTGAAAAAGATGCGTACATTTAAAAAAGGGACATACCTTCCCTATTGAATTAATAATGCCTTTTTTGTGTTGGACAACATGATATCACACCACCGATGTGCAGCTCAGAACTAGTATCATGGTTTGGATAAACGATGTTCTCAAGGTTCATGTGCTCAGAGGGGGGCTTTCTAAAGGGAATGAGATCATGGGGCACAGACTTCAGTGCTGGGTTAACCCACGATGACTTTATCACTGACCTTCTTTCAGCAGGGGAGCCCTGGGCAGAGGAAACAGGTCAAGGCCTTGCCTTAGAAGGGGGTGTCTCTTCTTAGGTTGTCTCCTCTTCTCCCTTACAGTTGCTAAGCTGAGCATCTTTCTTGAGTCAGGCTCTTCCCCATGATATTTCCTCCCTGGAGCCAGTCAACCACAGACTGCTGCTTCTGAAGCAGTGACCCACAGCAACTCTGTTAAGCTGCTCATTTCAGATATCTGGGCCTGGCAACATCAAGGTGACTCTCATAGCCATGAGTGCGGACAGATTACATGCTGTGGAAACATGGTGCCGAAGGCCTGGTTGGTCCCAGGTGAAGTGAATGGCTATGCTTAGGGAATGGAAAGTCTACACTAAATAGAATGGAGGCTGAGACAACAGACTTAGGACAGGCCAGGACATGTTATGCACTGGATAGCCTGGGAGCTTGGACTGGTGTGAAGTGAAGGAAGAAGCACCCAGTAACACGGGCACTATGGCAGTTCTGCAGGAAGCAGCTGTGAACAAAACAGAGCTCTACCTGACTGCTTCTCTCATAGTGTGACATTCTGAAGAATCTGAGATTCAGCCTTCCCACCCACAAGGATGATATATTTACAAGTGAGTTCATCATACAGGGTCCTGCAGAGGGCTTCCACAGGCACTGAGATGACCTGAATCCATCTCATGCAGGGGACACACTAAAGTACCCTTTCAAGGTGACTCCAGATTCTGCTCTTGATGCTTTCTTCTTGGGACACTGTCACTTGGCTGGGATGAAGGTGGAGATGGTGAAGACGGAAGCCCCAAGGGGTCTCTGACCAATGCTGGAATGTGGGTATTCATGCCCAAGTGCTCAACAAGTGCTAAATAACCGTGCCACTTAGCACATATGAGGGCCCTCTCACATATTATTCACAGAAAGTTGAGAGAGTTGGGTGTACTGCAATTCTTATCTTGTTATCCTACCTTCCTTATGCCAGCTTATTTATTTATTTTTATGGAACCAGGGATGGAACTCAAGCTGTTGCACTTGCCAAGGAAGCACTTATTCTACTGAGCCATCTCCCTGGTCCCCTATCCTACCTTCTTTAAAGTAAACCTGTTACAGTTTGTGTCTAGATGTTCCACCAAAGCCTTATGTAGTCATGGGGCAGGCTTCTCATTTTTTGGTGATTCATGGTCCAGTGTTGGAACTATAGGTCTGAGTGCTATACTGCCCTGGGGCAGGCGCCTGCAAACAATGTCAGGGAGGGAAAGAGGCCTGCTCTCTGCTGCTCCTCCCTTTTTGCTCTTGCTTTTTTTGCTGTTTTCCACTGCCAGGAACTATTGCCATCTGCCATGTGCCTCTCTGCCTTGGAGCCAGCCAAGTATGGACTGAAACATCTACAAACTATGAGCTAAATAAACCTATCCTTTCTTATTTCTGGGCATCAGATATTTTGTGTCAGCAATGAGAGAAAAGTAACTGAGATAAGGCCTAACTGTGAATGACTTGCTAGGCAACATTCCAATGAGACTACTATTAAGCCTAGATCAAAGGAATGCTGATTATTTCCAGCTGGGGTTTCTAGCTTGTCAGGGAAGCAGGAGTCAGAGGTCATTGTAATGGTGCCTCATATCAAACTAACGTGTGGAAGAGGAACAAATAAATGAGTGGCTGGAATAATCAGACAGTCAACTTCCTTTTGTGCCTTCAGAGGGAAGGGGTTCTTGGAGACCCACAAGCAGTTGTCATCCCACAACCCTAACAAACCAAGTATTACAAAAAGCAGCCGGCTCAGTATAATCCATATGCATTTGGCCCATTGTTATTTATTTCCCCTTTCTAAGAGCACTGCCATTTCTCTCAGGAAGTTCCTTAATCTCTTTGCTAGATAATCTGAATAATAATAGAGCCAACAACAGTTGTGTAGTATGTGCCTTGCATTCTACTTTAGTTTTCATAAATAAGGCAAAAAAAGTAAATCCATGATCTCCCTGTGACATGACTTCTGTTATGCTCACTTTTAGGAGGACTTCGAGCTCTCTAAGCTTAAATTATCATGGAGAGGAAACATCCAGTGCAAAGGATCTCCAGGCAGGGTCCTGCTACCTTATTGTATTGCCTGGTTCCGTAAAGCTGAAGGTATAGGCCCTGTTTTCACTTAGCTAAGGATCAAAACACACTTTGAAAGACAATAATGAGGAAGTGAAAAACAGCCACAGGAACCTGAAGGTATAGGCCCTGTTTTCACTTAGCTAAGGATCAAAACACACTTTGAAAGACAATAATGAGGAAGTGAAAAACAGCCACAGGAACCTGACTAGCTTGCTCCTCCTGTGGGGCTTCTTTCTGACATGTGACTTTGCAGACTCTGACAATGCAGATTCCCCAACACCTCACCTCTCTAGCTACCTCAGTAATTCCACAGAACAGGGGAAATCACTCATACTGTTCCACTCCATTTTCATTTTGGGCAGGTGAGCAGACTTGCTTTTTGCCTTGCAACCAAAACATCATGGTTGATTCACCAGTTCTCTACAGGGAGGCTGTAAGCTGGCCCAGGGCTGACTAGGAGGAAACCCTCCAAGAGTACAATGGGGAAGCACTGCAAATGCTGTGTGACACGGTAACAGGCTCGCTGGGGAAGAACGCTGTGCCAAAGTGCTTTGGTTGCCCTTTCTGTGGAAACCGTATGGGTCTCTGGGCCTCCCTGAGCCAGTAGGTAGAGACTCTTTGGACTTCTTTATGCCCTAGATCCTTCATAGTTTTCAGTAAGTGGCACTTCAGCAAGGAGATCTGCAGAGACCCAGACCAGAAGGTATATGGCTAAAATCTATGGAGGAGATCCCGCAGGGATTGTGTTTTCTCCTAATGCACCAAGTGTCCACAGGACACTGTCTCTATCAGTGTGCCCCTTCGCAGAAAGGCCTGTGCATAGTTTTATTCCATTTGCTTCCATGATTAAGATAGCAGGATTCTCCATCTTAGATTTCCTTCAAAGTCCAAGTTATGCTTTCAAATTCTTCAAAACTGTCTTATCCCTTGATAATGGCTTTAATTTTTTTAAAAAATTGTATTTAGTACAGGGTCTACAGGGCCTCAGTACACAGATTGGGCTAGTAAGAATCCCCGTTTTCAGCCTCCCAAGCACTAGGATTACCGGCAGACACAACTACACCCTGTCTCAATCACAGTCTCAGAGCACCCTGGGGGCAGGGCTGGCATGGCAGACTGGGGCCTGAACCCCTGGCCCCTGAATCTGCCTAGGCAGGCGCTTTAATCTACTGAGCTATCTGGCCGGCCCTGTGGCTTCAGTTTTGGAGGAAGCCTCACTAGGTTAATTTGGCATCCTGTAAGTAAGGTTTGCAATTATACTGCATATAATATTTCTGATTAGGTCATCGATATTAAATATGTGAAACAACTTTTTCTTATATGGCCTATAAACTGTACTAAAATCATTTCCAAAATTGTTCTGCAATGGCCTTTGGACTCAAGTAAGATCAAAAGTTTCCAAATCTGATTTTGAGGATCAACAATAATTGAATAATATAATTGTATCTGCTGATAGTTTATATTGTTTTTTAATATATACTTTTCATAGAGCTTTTAAGTTTTTACTTGGATTAGCCTTGAATTTAAGAAAATACAGGATTAGTATTTATTTAACTTGAAGGGAAAACATGAAAGACATTTGAATAACTTGTCTAAGAAGACACACAAAGTGGGTGAACAGGACAGTCCACCACGAAACAAGGGCTGCTTGAAGGTTTTTCTGAATCCAGATCTCTGATGTGCCTCTGTCTATGTTACGACTTGTAAAACAAAACCCCAAACAGAACCTACCAAAGTTTAGAAACTTTTTAAGTAGAAGGAAGAAAGTGAGGTAAACCCCAAGATCTATGTTCATATAAACAATTTTCATCAAATAGCACAATCTACAGTCAGTGGCCTGAGCATTAACTGTTACTGCTTCTTCGCACCAGTCCATTCCCTCCTTTCTTTCTTCCCTTAGCTACATGGAAAATGTTTCATCTTTTACTACAGCTCCCAGTCCTTCCTTTGTCATGCTTCTAAGTTATCCTTAAGTTTCCATATTACTTTCCCAAGCTCTTTTTACTATCTGACCAAAATAACAGCCTGAGTAGCTTCCTGTTTCTCTTAGGAAAGGGACCACATTCTATCCCGTTTCATCTTCCTTCTTTTGTCCTGTTTCACGTATCTATTCATCTACAAATGCTGTTATATACTTAATCCTCTTTGTTATTCAACAGTTTTATCTTTGCAAGTTCTATAAATTTCAAGGGTAATCATTTTAAGGCTCAGCAGAGGTCTTTCAGGCAGGCTTTACTGGGTCTTCAGACCTGCACAAAATCTTCTACATGCCACTGACTAAAGGAGTAAAAAAAAGCACAAACCAGAGAGACACATGTAAATGGAGTTTTCTCTGTGGACAATTCAGTGCCTAATACACAAACATTAGAAATATGATCTGGACAAAGATATCCTAATAGCCATCAGTTTTACCAGGCATATATAATCTAGTAAAAGCACAGAGAAGTAAAAGCCAGAGAGAGGGAGGCCTATTCTACAGCCCTGGATAGCTCCGCATCGAAAATAGCTGGTGCACCACACAGTGACTTCTCTTGCCTTCTGGGTTATGCTCTTCGTTATTTGCTATATGCTACAACTGGAGGTATTAGAATATTTCGATTTGTATAATTGGAAGATACTTTACTTTTAGTTTTCAAAACTAAAAAGTTTTAGTTTTAGTTTATGTTTGCTAAGTCTATAATTCAGTGAGGAAAGATCTTTTTTCAGTCTTTGAATAAATATATCTAGTTTCTTACCCATTTGTTCTTTTATTTCTAATGTGGAATAAAATGCTATTTAATTTTGTTTTTCCATAGCTAATATTTCTTTCTTATATATGCTTTAATGATTTTTTATTTTATAATTAGTTTTGGACAATTTCATTTTTCAGTATCTTGGTATGATTTTATTCATATTTCTTATGCAGAAAGTTATTCTTTCTTTTAAATGTGGTGCTACAATTTTAACTAAATTCAGAAATTTTAAATCTTTAAATATTTATTGCCTACTCCCTTCTACTTTGAGAATTATAATTATATGAATATAAGATTCTTGATTTTGGCACAGAATGAACTACTATATGACTGATCTGTAAATGCTTCTTCATGTTTATTTTAGACAATTTTTAGTTTTATGCTCATTTAAGTTTGTAAATAATTTCTTACCATGTGCATTCTATTATTAATCTCACATTATATATTCATT
This sequence comes from Ctenomys sociabilis, assembly GCA_004027165.1. NCBI lineage: Eukaryota > Metazoa > Chordata > Mammalia > Rodentia > Ctenomyidae > Ctenomys > Ctenomys sociabilis. The sequence continues at coordinate 40,066 of PVKA01000444.1, read as the reverse complement.
TCAGAAGTATTTTTCAAAAATTCACTCTGTGTACATGTTAGAGCTTTCACATTTCAATATTTATCTACAATTTTTAATTTGCTATATAATTACTATTGATTTTCAATAAAGTTAATAATAAAAAAAAGAAATACCGGATGCAAATGCATGTCAGGTTGTAGATCTAGAACACTGCATGCCCAGAAATAGTACCAAGAAGATAACTGGCACAAGGATGCATGCCCAGCCCCCAGCCTTTTTGCACAGAGAAGATGCAGATCCCCAGCAGGCGCTCTTGCTCTCAGGGGCTCACGCCAGTGGCTGGGCCACCCTGGCTGCAAAAAAGCTGCCTGGCACAGCTCAGCCGCTGCTTTGCCCTGGTTTGTCTGCAACCCTCCCTGTCTCTCATTTCCAAGAGATCCAGGCCTTCCTGGTGACGCTCTGGCTTGAGCATTCCAGTGACAACCGAAGGTTAGGAAGAGCCCTGTGGGAATGATGAGCCCTGGAAGAATTCTAGGTCCCAGGCAGGAATCCTGTCCTTAGCTTGCATAACTGATTTCTTTCCCAAAGGGCTTTGCTATGTTCCTAAATCTTAACCCATACCGGGTCTACCCTCTCTTCATATGCATTCAGTAATAGACGGCACAGGGCCATTTCTGTTCTGCAGTGGGAAATGAAAATAAAGTGATGAAAGAGAAAAAGAAAAAGAGATTGACCTGAAATGCCTGGGGAATAACGAGGGTATGGAAGACATAACATCCTGTGTATGTTTAGATGGAGATTGCAATACCTTTTAAGGAAAAAGGACATGACATTCTGATTCTGTGTAAGGCTTCATCTCTACCTTGTCATTTGCTAGCTGCATATGCTCAGTAACATTATTTTTCTTCTCTGGCCCATTTTCTCATGTATAAAGCAGGAATAGCAACTGCATCTAGCCTTTGGGTTACTATAATGTTTCAGAAGAGCGAATACCTACAGTGTTTTGGATATATCAAATGTCAGTAAATGTTACCTTTCATTAATATTAGTATTAACAATGAGCTCAATTGATTTTAAAAGTTTTTGAGAAAGAAAAGAAACGACACACTAAGTGAATTATCCATGTTTTCAGAGTTAAATAATCCCATGTAACCTTTAAGAAGTAAAATTTGAGACATGACCCTTAAGCTACTTTAAATGTTCTTCTCCAGGTTTTGTTTTCAGGTATTTAAGACAGGGTCTACAGGGTCTATAGGTCTTTCCCAGTTTTTAAGGAAGTACTTATAGGATGAAGCTTTTTTGTTCTTTACTTGTCCTTTTTTTTTTTTTCTAAAAAAAGAGATTTAGTACTGCATTTATGAAGATATAGAGAATATACTCACTAGACATAGCATTTCTCAAACTCACTCCTACCCTCACACAGATGTGATACTTCATTTCTTCTAGGAGCAGAGCAAGTGGGCATGATTGACATCTTGTATACATTTTGAGAGAGAACAGAGATGAAGACCCTGAGGGTGGCAACCTGGAGGGCAAGAAATAGGCTGTCCCCTAATCACAGAGCCCATCACACACACTGTCTCCTGAGCCCTAGCCTTCACAGAGCAAGGGGGGAATACGGGGGGAGGGACTGCCTTCAGTGTATTCACTGCGAAAGACAGGACCTTCCCATCAGAACACCAGCCAATGCGGGACCACGCCCTGCGTGGGCGGCGTTCTCACCGACTCAGTTCAGTACCCTATTATTCTCCCAGACTTGGTCCATCAAATTTTCCACCCCGCATCACTTGTTGACAATAAAGATCCTGAGCCTATCTCAAGGATTCTCAGCCGGGCATGGTGGCGCAGGCCTGTAATCCCAGCAGTCTGGAGGCTGAGGCAGGAGGATTGTTGTGAGTTCGAGACCAGACTGAGCTACAAAGTGAGCTTAAGGCCAGCCTGAACTGCATAGTGAGACCCTGTCTCAAAAAGACAAAAAAAAAAAAAAAAAAGGATTCTCTTCTGGGCTTCTGGGAATCTGCCTCTCTGTGCTCTGTATTCAAATATCCCTTGGGGATTCCTTTGATCAGGAAGGTTTGAGAAGTCTGGCTCTTTTCAACTGAAGGCAGTGAGAAAGGGATATGGGTAGGAGTGAACTTTGCTGATACTTAGCTTCTTTAATAAAATGGCAGCTTTTCTGGTCAGTTGGAAACAAACAGAACAACATGCCATAAGCTCAATGACTGGTGGGGCACTGCTCTAGCCAGAAGATATTGGTGTTTGAAAATGCTATTTATGTTTGATTGTGGGACCCTAATCTCAAGTATTATCAGTCTGTACCTTTCCTAGGCAGAGAGGGGCTGTCATTGAGACCTGAGACACTCTTGCCTGTTCTCACTGCATCTTTCATAAAAGCATACTGTCTTCCTTTGCAATCACTAGTCAATGTCTAATATTGAATCTCATGTATGAAATGTGTTTTTAAAGCAGAAACTTTCTTTTGTGTCAAAATTTTCTCATAAATAGATGGCTAAATTTTTTAATAGGAGTTTTTTTTACATCTAAATAGAATCCTAGTGTCATTCCGAATTTGTGTTATTTTGGTAATCTTTGGTGCACATTCATTCCATGATGTCATTTTGTAATTCTTCCTTAAATTCCAACCCAATCAGCTGCCAACACTGCTCTACTCTCTCTCTCTGAAGAGTTGTAAATCTATTCTTTCTTCTCCACAGGCCTAAATTTGTTGCCATTCTAAAATGTGTATCTGCTTTCTTTAAAAATGACTGATTAAATTGATTAAAAATGATTGCGGGGCTGGCATGTCTGGGCCCTAGATTCAGTCCTCAGCCTTATAAAAATCAACCAACCAAACAAAGAAATAAGATTGATGACTGTCCATTGCCTATAAAATGAAGTCTATTGCTATTTACCAAACGCTGCAATAAGAATTCCTTAAGCTACTTGTGGAGTCCCTGCTCATGCTGCCATACCTAACTGTTGCTGGGTGTTTCATTGTGGCAGCCTTGCCTAACTAGTCAGAGAACAATGCATTCTTTAAAGCTCACAGGACAGCTTTTCTGAGCAGAAACACTCACAACTTTTTCTCCCCAAATTATCAACTCCTTGAAGCTAGTAGGAACATTTTACTTTAACATCTACCTTGCTGTATACCACAGCAGACAGCAAGCAGCAAATACCTACTGATTACATGGATAACATTCCTAATAATAAAATTATAGTAATAATGGTAACTAATGTTTCATAAATACATTCTGGGTACCAATAATTACTTTAGGCAATGAATTAGGATTTATCAGATACAAAAACAATATTAACAAATGGAAATAAATTGAGCAAAATGTACTTGTTTAGTTAGAGTAAATCAGGATTCCTGACCTAAATGATAGAGGCTAAATTATTTACTTACTCAGTAAGTAAATATTTAGCCTCTATCATTTAATTATTTTAACTAAAGTATTAACAAATCAAGTCAGCTATTAAGGCTGATTTAGAGATGCAGTTCTATGCTTGCTGTGATTAGAGTTTATCACTTGATTTCATTATTTATACAACCAAGTATAAATTAAATCACTCTCTGGTCAGAAAGTCACTGTGTCAATCATGTTTTTTTAGTATATTCATAGATACAGCTAAACTTTTCTGAATAAAAGCATAAGATGGAAAATGAAATTATGAAACAAATTATGCACTTGGGCCAGCAGTTGCTTTGTGCTCTACCAGATGAGATGTTTAACTAGTGAAGAATCACACTCCACCCATTTAAGCAAATCTTTCTCATGGGAGGCTTTTGCTTGGTAAAATTAAACTCCTTTAGCTTGCAGGTTTACATTAGATGGATTAAGTAAAAGGTGAAATAAGCAATCTCTAGACAATTCACTGTATAATCATGCACTTATATAATCTTTATTAATTTTTGTTAAGTTATTGAACATAAAACATTGTTAGCATTTTTCAAGCACAACCTAAATGAAGCTCCCCAAGCCCTCATTCTCTGCAGGTGTTATACTGCTATGACACCCAGTTTTGTTCTTCTTGAAGGAACAACAAAGCACACTTTAGGATGCAGCTACAGTCTTCCAGTGGCTGATGTGAAAGGCAACAGTGGCATGGTCTCCTGTCTGTCTTAGAACTGCCTCCTTAGGATCTATCACCTGATCCCTTCCTCCTCCTTCTGCTCTCCCTCCTTGCCTTCTTCTCCCATCTTTTGGTTTTGTTTGAGATAGGGTTTCTCTCTGCAATGCCAGCTGCCCTTAAACTCACTTTGTAGCCAAGGCTTCACCTGGAACTCATGGTGACCTTCATGCTTCAGCCTACTGGGTGCTGGGATTACAGATGTGCACCTTGTCTTTAGGTGGTTCATGATCTCAAATATTATCATGTGTATGTTATCCTACATATAATTATTTCTTCACATGTATACACTTGTTTTTATCAGATAAAGACAGAGACTTAAAAGCATTGCATCATTAGCTCAACAAACAACAGAACAGCTGTTCCAGTGAAATGCCTTTGTTATTTTTTCCTGGACTGGAATTGCCTCTGCATGGCTCCATGCACATCACTGCATTCTGTGTCTCCTTCCTTAGGCAGAGCACAGTGGAGCCAATTTCTTTGTTAGAATATAAGACCTTGTATGCTCCAAACCCAAAGTCCTTTGCCTTAGGCTGGCTATATTTTAGCACCTAGCATAGAGAATCATTGGATAAAATTAAAACACCTCTAACTATAAAAACACATTCAGTGAGAAGAACAAGGTTTTTTAAATTTCTAAGTCATGTAAAATAATTCAGTGCTATATCAATGACTGAAAAATCAATCTTCTTCAATACTTTTTTTTTTTTTACTTTCTCTAAAACATACAGATCTATGCATCTAAATGCTATCTGACTGTCATTGTTCCATTACACAGAGGTGTAAGAAGGGCCCTGGACATGGAAAAGGGACATGTTTATTCATGGCCATGGCACTAATAGCAGTTTCTGTCACAAGTCTTGGCTTTTTTGTCTCACACAGGGGGCTGTAAGCTGAGTCACATTCCTGTGTGGAAGCCCTCAAGTTGAGGATGATTATAATAAATAGAATGAACATGCAGAAGTTTAGAAGCACCCTGAAAGAGAGATTAAGAAGACATGATATGATTTGATGAGGCAGGTGCTCAGCACTGTTCTGAACACTGCCCGGACATGGAAGCACCCGTAGCACCACATACATGCAAGGCTCCACGCAAGCCCGGCCTCCCTGCATTTGCAGGCCCAACTCTGCATCTTGGACTCTGCTGCCCTCTCCTGTCTCCCGTGCTGTTTGGTGCCAACATGCAGAGCCTGCAGGTGAGCTTTCCTAGCAAGCAGGTAACTAAAGATGTACTGGGATTACTATGTGCAAAACGAAGTCAGGAATGAAAGGTAGCAGCAAAACTGTCATGCTATCATCTTCCAGTTTTAAAATTAGCCATTGGAACAAAAAATATTGAGCACGAGGCCCGCTGAGTCCTCTTCTTTACATAAAACTTACCTCCTCGGTCTCATACGCAGCCCAAGAGGCCAGAGCTGCACTTGTTTCTCCACTATTTAAATGAAATTAGAAAAACCACAAGAGAGACAGCAGTCATACTGTGGCTTAAAATGTTGCCTTTAGTTGCATCCCACCGAAGGACAAAGAGCTATGTGGCATAAGTCTCTTTTAGAAGACTTGTTATGAAAGAACTGTTATATAATTTAAAATTTATATGTTTACCCCTGGTAAATAGAGATTAAAAACTGACAGGCAACTAATTCTAGGGTTTTAACTTTAATGGCATGAATCCAACTTTCCTGCTTTTCAACCTCAAAGGGGTAAAGGTGTAAGGGAACCCTTGGAGAGTATGACAACCACATGGAATTAAAGTTCTTAACTCTACTTTTCTATAATTAAAGAGTTGGATTAGATTTAAAGAGTTCTTTTCTTCAGAAATTATGACCCAGAAGCAAGTTCTCAAACTTGGTAAAGATGCGGAGAGGCCTGGGGAGACAGCACAGTGGCATAAGCATCTGACTGGCGTGAGCAAGGTCCTGAGTTTAATCCCTGGTACAACAACAACAACAACAAAAAAGTGAAGAATAGTCTATCCTTAAATCACAAGTGCCTCGACACCTCAGACAGTGATAAAATAGGACGCGGAGCTCAGATGATAGCAGGCCCCATTTCTAAGGTACAAAGCAAATATGTCCCTTTAAATCATGTGGGGAATGTAATATTTTACTCTGACAATCCTGAAAACCTGTCGTTTTTTCATTCTCCTTCCTTGCTGCCTTCCTGCCTCTCTCTCTTCCTTCCTCCTCTCAACCTTTTGGCCTGTGATTTTTATCTCCCCTTGTTAAAGGCTGAAGGTATGTGCCCCTAAGATTCCCCCTCTGAAACTCAAGCCATAGGACCAGAGAGATAGCTCAGTGGCACAAGTGCTAGCCTGTCAAGTGCAAGGTTCTAAGTTCAATTCCTGACAAGAGAAGGAAAAGGGAGAAGAGGAAAAAGAAGAGGAAGAGGAAGAGGAGGAGAAGAAGAAGGAGAAGGAGGAGGAGAAGAAGAAGAAAGAATCTCATGCCCTGATGTGGTGAGAGTAGAAGATGAGGACTTCAGAAGATGTCATGAGAGTGCAGGCCTTGTACATGGGCCAAGTGATGTTATTCCTGGATCTAATCTCTTGGTCTCATTCCATCTTGGCAAAGGGACCTCGCCAGAACCCTATCATGGTGGCACCTTAGGCTTAGCCATTCAGCCTGGAGCACTATAAGAAATAAATGTCTGTGCTTTAGGGACATTTATGAAGACTAGTCACTGTGTTTTGCATGGTAGCATGACCTCACTAGTTCTACAGATGCAGAGAGTGGGCACTAGAAATAAAACAGTAAGGTAAAATTGAAAGACCTCTGGCCACGCACCATGCACAAAAGCACGCGCAGGCCACCTCACTCACGCTAGCAATCACTGTGAGGTTGGGAAAACTGAGGCAAACAAAGGGATGTGATTCGCCCAGGGCCACATTGCCCTGGATTTGAGTTGCAGACAGATGCAGAACTCCCAACACTCCATTTTTGGGGTGCCATGTGAGTGCCACACTATGAAACCCTTCAGGGTGCCTCGAGCTGCTCACTGCACCCAAACAGCTTCCTGGCTCAGCCACCATCACCACTGCTGAGCTGTCCTGCGCCTCCAGGGCTTGGAGTACATTTCTAAGCAGGCCTTATCACCCAAAGGGGGGGTTGGTGGCTTTTTACAGCCCCTCTCTGCTTTCACAGGCATAGTGCAGAGGGACTGCTAAGCTCTAACAGAAAGGGCTGTGAGCTCTGGGAGAACCTCCAACTGCCTGGATGTCTCAGGTAGACTACCAAGGTCTCAATAACAACTGTTCATATTATTACTACTATTTAGGATTTAAGGGTTTTCTTTTTTGGCATGAGTTCAGAGAAAGAGCGCTCTCCTTAGCATTGTCCTCATTTCTGGCTTCCCACCTTGGTTTGCAACACTGAGGCAACAAAAAGGGGAAAGTCAGGCAATTTCCTGTGTGACTTTTTTATAATCCCAGTTGCTTTAAGTAGTTACTGACCATTTCTTTTTCTTCTTTTTTTTCCTTCTTAGATAAGATATTTCTGCAGCTCCACTGTAGGCTTCAGGTTAGGGTTGAATGGGTGAAACACTAATCTGAATTGCCCGGCGCAGTAGCTCTTAGTTCTACCTCCAAGCATTGGGGTCCAAACAAGACAGATGACTCAAAGGAAGTACTGCTCTAGTTTGGATGATAGTTCATTTCCTTCTGTTTAGTAATTTTGGAAGTCATAGGTCTTCATTTTTAGATCACTGTCATAATGAATTGTGGTTTCAAGAAATTATTAAATTGAATTCAGTTTCAGACTCAGCAAAATGAGACTGTTCATTCTGCCTTTGGTGCAGCTAGGGCCAAGCCTTCTATGTAAAACTGACTAATGTGAACTCAGATAATTGTGCTTATATGTCCTGTCTTCTCTCATCCCTCCTTCCATGCTTTTCCCAAACATCCACACATCTCTTCCTTTGATCTCACTGAATGTTTCTGCATTATAAGAATTTTTTTCTTTCTGCTCATAAATTTAACTTCTCCTCTCTCAGCCCCAACCAGGACTACTGGAATAGAAATCCGTCCCTTCTCACACACAACTGGGATATTAAACAAATATTAGGCCTTCAGTTTATGCTTCCACTTTCAGTACACTAAATATTATATTAAGACCATGCTGACAACCAAATGTGGATCCAAAGTAGCAAACATTCTAAACGTTGCTCTACCTCTCAAAACACATATGCCAGAGCATACCTAAACTGATTCCAAACACAAAATGAAATGGTTACAAACACAGAAAATCAGCGAAGATTACCCAAGGAACAGTTTAAATGGATAGCCAGTGACATTAACAATAGCAACAATAATGGAAAGGGGAAAAAAAATTCATTTCTTTAAGACTTTGGTTTTGCAGTGTAAGCTGAGGGTAGTATGAAGTTGGCTTTTGGAGGATACAGGCACTTCCTAGACTGGCGACAAAGATGTGTCCAGCTGTCTCTTACCTGTGATGGTAGCTTTGTTGATGGATGGTTGATTGCACATAGGTGATCGTCTAGTAAAGAAAAATACAAGCCAGTAAATATGAGGTGCTTATGGATCTGAGTAGTCATTTTAGAAACATTCAGAAAAATATTTTAATTTAAAGGATTATTTTAGGACATGCAAATGAATCTTTATTTCAGATTGGCCAGTCAAATTCCTGAGCATCTATTTGCCTTGGTTTTAGAAGCTTGTCATATGTCTGGGGCAAAAAACAAAAACAAAAACAAAATCTCAGCTAAAAATCTCATAGTGTCAGACATTAGGGTAGATTAAACTAATATAAATATGAAAAAGAAAAAACAGAAAAGGAAGTTTTTTATTGATTGATTTATTCTTTTTTAAAAATTTAGGCATTTAGTATACAACGTTTAGTACAGGGTCTCAGTACACAGCTTAGACACATAGTGATCCCCCGTTTTCAGCCTCCCCAGCTCTGGGATTACAGGTGTGCACCACTATGCCCAGACTCAGTGGCCAGCTTAGCACACTTGTGGGCATGGCTGGTATGGCCTATGATGACAGAAATTGAACCCCAGTCCCTGTGCTTGCCTAAGCAGGAGTTTAGTCTGCTGAGCTATCTCACCAGCCCTTGACTTATTTATTCTGTTAGGCTAACATTTCCAGAACAAATAAAGACTTTTTGAGTTTCAAAAAGTAGTCAATTAATAATTGGGTTCCCTAATGCAGTGACTTAAAGTCTCATAATTGCCATTACAAAAGTGAACAGTTTCTTATGAACTATCTTACAGAAGAGAGATTTAAACTTTTTCCTATATTCTTACATTGAGAAATATCTCTGATGTGTCTATCAGAGAGGTATGTTGACAATTTGTTTCCATAGGTATTCTAGAGATTTTAGAGATATTGCATTATAAAACAAAGGTACTTGAAGGACTCTGTCTACTATTTTCTATTTTTGTTCAAAGTAAGAAACCATGCCATATGATTAACCTGCATTTCCTATGAAACTTGTACAATGAATCTATACTTGATCAATAAATTATGTTGAAAAGAATATCATCCATGGAAATTCCATTGAAGTTTTCCAAAATGTAACTTCGCAGACACATTAAAGCTGGCAGCTGTTAAATTAGAGCAATCTTTAAAAACATGTCAAGAATAGATGCACTGTAAGGGGGGACAAGATATCTCAGGGGACTAAGCAACTGCTTAGGCCAGCACAGGGACTGGAGTTTGATCCTCGACACCACAGGCCATGCTGGCCCCACCTCTGGGCATGCTGAGCTCCCCGAACACAGTATTGCACACCTGTAATCCCAGCGCTGGGGAGGCTGAAAACAGGAGGGTCACTATGAGTCTGAGCTGCGTAGCAAGACTCTGTACCAAATAAATAAATAAACAAACAAACAAATAAATAAGTAAATGATTAAAAAAAATTTTTTTTTAAAAAAGAACAGTTGCATTGAAGGATACCTGTGAATCTTTGAAATTGTACGTCCATGTGCCTCCTAGTGGCTAACACTTAACGAGCCCTTACACATGCTAAATACTGCTCAACACGCAGTTTAACAAATGATCTCAACTCATCCTCACAGCAGTCTAGTGGGCAGACTCTGTGGATTTTCGAGGGCAAAAGTAAAATTTGGGGAAGCAGAAAACGTGCTCAAGGTGAGAAAGCTGGGACTCGAAGTGGCTTGGGCCTGGGGATGCACTGGGCACTGTTTTGTCATGAGGGCACTGAGGGGTAGGGTGCCCTGCGGACTGTGAGGTGCACACGAGGATGCTGCCTGGCTCTCCCAGCCTGTCTGGTGGGGTCCTGACATCCTAGCAGCCCTCTGGATCCTTGCGGGGGAGGGGATGGGTGACGCTGTGCAAATGCTGACTGCATTTTCACTGCACCTCTGACTGTCATCGTGAGGGGCATGGGTGTCATGCAGGGCTGCTTGAAGCTTTGTGCTTGATTTACAGTGTATCCAGGTTTACATCTAAATTATCTTCAGTTATTAAAATCAGTTCAAACTTGCTAAATGCTTCATAAAACAAAGTGTCGATGTTTTAAAAATGTTGCTCTGAAATAGCTCTTGTCCAGAACATAGCACTAGAAGTTACATTCTTGCTCAGGCTTTACTGTTCAAGTGAGACCAGATATGAATTTAGTCAAATATTATATTGTAGTGGCTTTCTAACAGGTGGTCAACTTCTTACATCCAGCTGAATTAAACTAGCATGGTGCTGAGCAGGGGAGGGCCACCTCAGGACTGCTGCCAGCAGCACAAACAGGAGAAGCTGCCAAAATGCTATTAAGGATGCTATTTGGAGAAGCTGTTGGAGCTGTTGGAAGCTGCTAATTCTCCTGAGCTGTTCTGCTGGAGGACCTTGTCATGCTGGCTTTCCTGACGGAGGAGCTCTGGTCCTCACCTTGAGCATCGCTTCCTCACTCTGGAGGGGAAGATGGTGCACTGCTCAGCCTCCTGGAGAAGCTTGTCGTATCGGCTTTCCTGGTGGGAACTCAGCTTTTCCTCATCACTGGAGGAGCTCGGGACCTCACTGCTGCTGTGGACCACGATGGTACTTTTAGGGGAGCTCTGGTGATCACCTTGAGTGTACTGGAGCTTCTTGGCTCCAGGGCAGAGCCCTCAGTCAGTCTGTTGCACAGATCCTTCATCCCACTGGCATACACTTTCTAGCTTCCACCACTGACCTTTGGGCCTTCCCAGTGCAGATCTATGAAGTGGGCCTGCATGAGACTTTGTTGTGGGTTCTGGGCCTCCAGTTGAACTCGTGGGAGGCATTGTTATGCGCTCTAGGCCCTCAGCTGGATTCTTTAGTATTTACTGAGTAGACAGATTTCCTGTATCTGTAGTATGTGGTTCTTGGGTGATCCATTATAAAATACTATGATAAAATATGCCAAAAATCCCAAACACTGACATGTATTATATTATATGTTATACATTATATACATTACTGGTTTTTAGTTCTGAAAATTTGGCAAAATATCTTTTGTTTTGGGAAAATATCATGTATTTCTATACTTTTCTATGGCTTTGGAAAACCAAATTGTTGCTCTTTCCTAATGATAGGCTCTTAATATCAGTCCTACGATCCTACTTATGAACTTACTTCTCTACAACTAATAGCAAACAGAACTTTCATCATTGCGTCTGTGGTTACAGTGTTGTAAGGAAGGATGAGCTGCAGCTCATTTCTGCAATAAAAGACTTTCAGGAGCAAGGCGGAGCTGGGCGATAGGAACAGCAGAGTGTTACCAAAAATCAGAAATGTCTATCAGGACAGATGCACGTGGGTCCAGCCCTAACCTGGCTGGATTGAGGGAATCCTACAGAGGTCATGAGGGGTGCTATATGCATCCGGGTATCCAGCATGGATGTGTGCATGAGCAGATGCTGCTGAGACTCAGAAGCTTGCTGAGTGACTAACGCTGAACTTCGGGAAGTTGTGTGTGTGCTTCCCCTCTTCCCTGCTTCTGACCATGAAGCCAGTAGCTCTGCTCCATTCCCAACCCCTTCCGCCATGATGCTCCTATCTTGGCACCAGCAAGTTGTGCACTGAAATGTCTAAAACCACGAGCCTCCCCCTGCCCCCAATTTCTCCTGGTTTAATTAATAGGTTCCAGGTATTCTGTACCAGCAATACAAAAATTAATACATCATCAAGAGGTTGATCTTTGACTCCTTTCCTAGCAAATAAAGGACAATCCTTCCAGGGGAACCACACACCTTTCTCCAACTCCAGCGGTGTACCTGGAAGGATTTGAGTGGTGGCTCAGACTCTGATTCCTCCAGAGTCATCAATCACAGTGCCAGAGGTATGTCCTCCTTGCTGTCATAGACTATCACCCCTCCTGGCTTTGTGGAGAATGAATCCTCCTACTCTGATACCCCTGGAGCTAGATTGGTTCAAATTAGTATAGGTACAAATCTGCACTGAACACAAGTGAGACTACACTGGCCTCCACTTAGATTATAGCAGATCATGCTAATTGATTACCTATCACCGTGCCCATTGTGGAGTTGGTCCAAGCAAGCATAAGTTCATCTCTTTGGTGTGAGTTCCTGTCATTTTTCTACTTTAATCTGTTTGTTCCTATAAATCAGTTGAAGACTTCTGCCTTCTACAGAATAGGCCTCAGAGCACTGTGATTCCTTTGCACCTGTAGGATTATCTACCTCCTTGCTACTGGTTTAGATGCTGGCACCTAGGTGACCATATTCAAAAGAGGCTTAAAGGGATATAGCTTCTAATTTGTTTTAAAAGATAAAACCTTGATGTTTTACATGAGATTTGAGACAAAAAGTGTGAGTGCCACAACCAACAACTTCGTATTTCTTACAGATCTGAGGCTCTTCTGAGGCAAGGTCAAGCTACTAAGCTATTAAATGTCAAAAGCCCTAAGGGGCTACTGAAGTCAGCAGGACATCGTACAGCTGTCCACATGGCACCGAAAACATGACTGGCAAAGAGCGGATTCCTCGAAGCACACCCTCAGGTTTCAAATGCTGAATGACCACTGCACACTTTCAGCCAACCGGCATTTGCAGAGCCACCACTCTGCGTCACAACAAGCTTTGGAAACATGGGTGGGGACCAGCTACAACTTCTGCTCACCTGGAGCCAGCATTGGAAGGGGTAGGCCAAGAAATAGGCAGTAGGAGAGAGATACCAGAGAGGTGGGAGGGAGGACAGACAGAGCACCATGTGATCAGATGGAGAAAGAGAGGCATGTGAACTAGTCTGGACTTGTGGGTGTATCTGAGTCCTCTAGTTCCAGGGACAGTGTCCCTGGACTTAAGCTGCACCCTAAGGATGAATTGCTGTTACCCTAAAAGAGGGGGGAAGGAAAGCACAGCTGAAGATTGTGTAGGTTGAGGGGAAAGAACTGTAAAAAATTATTACCTGGAAAATATAAGTGGCTAGGGCTCTAGGTTCCATTCTAATTATTTGTATTGTGGCATTTATCCTGTTTTTTGAAAGCCATGTTCTAGCACAAGTGGTACTTATATAAAAGCTAGATCTTTCATTAGTCATGAACTATGCATTCGGGAAGTGAATTGTATTATTATGGAATAGAAAGTTCAGATTTTTCATACTGTTTAAGAAATATAGGGCCAAGGATATAGCTCAGCAATACACCTGCCTGACAGGCGCAAGGTCCTAAGTTTGATTTCAGATACAAAAACAAAAACGGAAACTAATACTGTAATTTTTTTGTTTGTTTGTTTTTTGGTGGAAGCAGTGATTGAACTCAGGCCTTTACACTCAGGCCAGGGATTGAACTAAGGCCACGCAAGTGCTTATTCAACTGAGCTATCTCCCTGGCCAATACTTTAAAATTTTTATAATCCATGTTAAGTTTCTGTTTATTCTCCTCTTAATACTGATTTAAAGTTTTACATTCTGAAAGATTTTTGAGGTTATTTGTAATATTTTGTCATGAATAGTTTTTAAAAATAAGAGAAATTTGAATAAGAGACTACTAGTTCATTTGATCTTGCAGATTAATTTTTAAATTATTTTTGTGTTTACCACGATTTTCAAATAATAACCACTTTCCATTTCAGCTTTTTTTCTTTCAAATGCTTCCATAGCTAACCTATCAATCGTGGCTCCAAGATTTTCTATACTGGGAATTAAACCCACGACCTTGTGCTTGCCAGGCTGGTGCTGTGCCATTGAGCTACACTTCAGGCCTTCAATGACAGGTTTCTTAACTGTTCTATGAATGCTGCTGATCTGAGTTGCAGTAAAAGTAAACAACTGCTTGACTCAGACTTAGTGTAATTAATTCTCATCTTAGGCTCACAAAGGTGACTCTGAGTTGACTTTAAGTCTTGACAGGACGATTTGTCTGTGGTTAACTTTGGAGGTAAGCCAGACCTCTAAAGTTACCCCAAGTGTAATTACGTAACTGGGCAGAAAACTGACCATGCCAGCTGATCTCTTGACAGATGGAGTCACCATGTTTATTTATCATACTGTTTCATGTCTGACATTACAACTGTCCCTTCGAAGTATTTATAGAAAATTAACAGGGCATCTCATGATTTAGTGCACGTGGTTAGACATACGGGAGTGATTCAGAGAAGTCTAATGTGCTGCCTTGTGTCATGTCTAAATGGAGGCCAGATGGACATGTAAAGGTTTAAGGAGAAGGAAAACAAATGAAGAGATAAAGGTAGCACTTACTTGCTTGGTGCTCGGTCTTGTAAGTTAGTCAGCGCAGCAAAGTTATTTCGTACAGTTCGCAGGCTGGCCAAGACCTGCAACAGAGGAACGCTTTAGACTCCTTACTTGAACTGGTGGCATTTTAAATGCTATCACAGGAGTTCTCAAACAGAAAACACGAAGTCTTATATTTACTTTTCTGTGCCAAAAAGGAATCTCCCAGCACTAAGTAAAGTGTGTATCCATATGAAATCTATGGTGGTCGGACTGCACAAATTTTCCAGAAATCTTCCTTATTAGTTATGAATATAACTAATAAATAGTTATGAATATAACTATTAGTTATGAATATAATAGTCACAGCAGCTTTCACAGCATTTCTAGATTTTTTTAAGCCATCAGAACAACATTCTAGACAATATACATGTGGAATGTTACAAATAGAAAATAGTATGATGTCAGGTAGTAATAAAAAATAAAATTGGAAATAAGGTCATGCCCAGTAATCACTCCCAAACTTATAAGATCACTCCCAAGTTGTCTTCAGAAATTCACCAAGAATCCCATAATTTCAAGCCAAAAAGCTTTGTAAGCCTTATTTTTTTGTTTGTTTGTTTGTTTGGCTATGGCATCTCAAGCTAGCTCATGGATGTTTACCTTTGTCAAAGTTGTCTAAGCTGTGGGTTATGAAACGTCACCAGGGTGCTATTTCCTACATAAAATTCCTCTGTTGTATGCACTGTGTCAGGCCCACACATGATACTCATATAATTTTTTTGAATAGGCGAATACGTAGATACAAAACATGCACCTGTGTGACAAGACACATAGATGTCACCACTTCTGAGAGCCCCTTACATTTAAAAATTCCAGTTGGAACTGGAAAGGAACATGTGATGGAGAAAAGTTAGAAGAACCTGCTGACCCTCACCTCCTCCTAGAATGACAGCATTTCCCCAAATGCAGCTCACACTGGGAGGAAGCATTATCAACCTCAGTGCCAGCTGCCACTCTAAGTTTTTCTAAGGCACAGAAATCAAATGTCCTGGAAGGTACCATATACCAAGCCAGTATGCCCCATTCTGCTATATATTAAATGTGTAAATTTAGGTAACTTACAGAACCTCTGTGATGTCTCAGTCTCCTCTCCTGTAGCCCTGGAGAGACAGCTACATCAGAGGACCTTGTGAGGGTCATAGGCACTGGCGGGCAAGGTGCCCAGAACAGCACCTGGTAAGCAAGAAGCACCAGATCTCTCTAGCCCCTCTACGGTAACCTTCATTTGGTTAATCATCTTACGTACAGAATTTCCTCACTGTTAGTGGTAAACCCAGCCGGCTCCCAAATTTCTAATTGCTCCAAAGGTTCTAGAATTGTTCCCAGAGGTTTTTTTTTTTTTTTTATTAATCTAACACAGACCTAGATTACAGTTAGTCTATGTAATTTTTTCTAGGACAAAAATGTCACTCTCTGGGGCAGGGGGAAATTGGTATAAATCCAAGCAAGTCAAAGGGAGCTGTTCATTCTCTGCCACAGTGACCTACAACACTTCCCTGAAGAAGGGGATAGTGCTTTTCTAAGAGCCAAGCACAGCTAGCTAGGTCACTGGAAAAACCTGGGTCAGTATCATGTAGAGGCAGCTCCCACTCCCAAAGGTCATGCGGCCTGTGATGGGGTGGAGGGCTTGTGCAGCTAACAGCTGACTGCAGGCCGAACTGTCTTCTGAGAGGCATGAAACTGTGAATAATGCAGAAACAACTTGGATAAATAAACCACTGTCATTAAATCACCCTGGCTTAATTTATGATGTAAGAAGTGAGTATCAAACACACTAATAAAGCATTCCAAAGAAGATTATAATACCAGTTAATTTATCCCCTATCAAGGCAAAACTGTTAGCCTCAGAATTCTGAGGATGTCATATACGGCTTTCAAGATTATTACATTTGGCAGTGGTAAACATAAATAGTTTTGTAGGTAATTCATGTTCTATGCTCATTTGAAAAGAAATTAATTCATGAAAAGTTTTATGAAAGAAATATTTTCCATAGAACTACTTTTCTCTATTGTAATAATGAAGCTACTGGATTATTTTATTTTGATTTTAATGTAACTTTATATAATTATTTTTAAACAGTCCATGTTCTAGTGTTTTGTACAATTTAATCCTTATTTATTATTTTTTGGTACAGGGTCTTGCTATGGAGTTCAGATTCATAGTGATCTTCCTGTCTTAGCGTCCCCAGCACTGGCATTACAGGTGTGTGACACCACACCTGGTTTCGGTAGCCTGCAGGACACACCAGGGATTTCAGGGGTTGGGGGCTGGCATGGCATGCGGTACCAGGGATTGAACTTGGGACCTTGCACTTGCCAGGCAAGTGCTTATGCTGCAAGCTATCTCCCCAAGCCCAGCAGAGTTTAAACAGAAAAGGAGGCTAGCAAGCAAAAGGTCGCTAGCTTGATAATTAAGACAAAATACAGTGATTTTTATTTCTGAGATGAGCCAAAGAGAGAGACCTAAGAGACCCACAGCATTAAAATCTGTCCTACTTCTTAAATTCCTTATTGTATTATGATTTTTGTTTACATACTGTCTAGATATATTCTATCACATACAGGAAATATTTTGAAATGAAAAGTGAAAAGAGATATTTTACATAGTCCTGCATAACTATCATCTTGAGAGCTCTTTATTTTTTATCAAGGACCATCCAGCAACTTCTCTTCCTTCTGGATTATGATCTTTGTTATTTTCCATATGCTACACCTGGAGGTAGTAGAATATTTCGAGTTTGTGGAACTGGGAAATAGTTTACTTTTAGATTTCACAGGTGTGTTTGCTAAGTATAAATTCAATAAAGACAGAACTTTTTTTTTTCAGTCTTTGAATAAATAAATCTAGTTTCTTACCCACTTGCTCTTTTTTTTCTAATGTAGAATATGATGCTATTTAATTTTGTTGTTCCATAACTAATATTTTTTCTATGTATATGTTTTAACGCTTTTTTCTTTACAGTTAGCGTTGGACAATTTCAGTTTGATGTATCTTTATATGGTTTTATTAATATTTTGTGCAAAAAGTTCACTTCTTGGAAATGTGGTGCTATAATTTTAACTAAATTCAGGACTTTTAAACCTTTAAATATTTGTAGTTGTTACCCCTTCTCCTTTGAAAATTCTAATTGTATGAATATAAGTTTCTTGAAAAAATAATAATAATCTTACATAACTATATCTGCTAATCTGAGCAACAGATTTGACAATAAAAAAGATAGTATGTAAACCATTGTTAATCAGCTATTCTTGTTTAGAAAATATGTAACATGCATTGTATGTTACCCTGTTTCTGCTTTTTGTTCTTGCTTTTGTTTTTACTCTTTAAAATAAAATAAAATTATAATAAAAAAAGAAAAAAAAAGTGAAAAGAGGAAATCTCTCTCCTGTCCTCCTTCAGGCAGTCAGCTACTATAGCCAGCCACCTGACTTTTAGGCTGTCCCTTAAATTTGCTTTTATGAACACTATGATAGTAAGTTTGGAGACCTGTCATTCCTTAGGAGTTGAATCTTAGCTCTATATTTTTCTACTAAGAAAGCAGCATTTCATAAATTTTAGATTATGTTTTTATGACTATCTTGTGCCCTATGACAAATGTGGTATTTGCAGAAATATGAAGAAGAGTTTCAGGCTCAACTTTTATGTGGAGTTGTGCTGGCCTACCTGACTGAGTCTCAGTTTCCTAAAACAACAAATCCTATGCATTTGTCTTTTAAAAGCTCCCTTGCACTCACTGGACACAAAGGAAGGGAGGTATCTGCTGCTTTAGGAGTTGAGGAGAAATATAAACTGCTTTACTAGTGTCCCAGGAGTTAAGATTGAGTTGCTCTGAATCAAGTCAGCCTACTAAGAGCTGTCATCAGAACTCTACCACTGGTTTCTTCTTTGCTAGCCAAAGAGGTCCCTGAGATTTATTCCACATAAGTCTTGGGTGGAAATTGAGGTTGTTGGGCTGGGGAGATAGCTCAGTGGTCTAAAGAACCTTCCTGGCAAGCACAAAGACCTGGGTTTGATCCCTGGCACTGCAGGCCATGTTGCTGTGCTGCTCTGAAACTGGGTGTGGTGGTACATACTGTAATCCCAGCACTGGGAAGGCAGAGACAAGAGCATCACGATGAGTCTGAGCTGTGGAGGGAGACCCTACACCAAATAAATAAATAAAGGTAAAAATGAAAGAAATTGAGGTCATTTCTTTCTGTCTCATAGCTCCAAATAAAAGTGTGACTGGTCACGGTAAAAGAAGTTCTAAATGATAAAATACATGTCTATATGTGTGTGGATATCTGTACACACATCTACGGCTGTATCTATGCAGACATCTGCATCAACATCTCCATCTATATCTGCATCTATGTCTTCCTCTGCCTCTGCCTCTCTCCTCTGCCTCTGCCTCTGCTTCTGCCTCTATATACTTTAGGGAAGAAATCCTGGTGGTGATACCGAAGGCTGTGGACAGAGATGTTATTTACAGATACAATTATCAGATTTTTAGGTGCTTTCAATTTATTAATCAACAGAATTTACTATTATCGACAGAAAAATATGGGCTTCCCTGAGAAGTTAATGCTAGTTGAACATACCTAACAGCCTCCAGAGAAATAGTGGATTTTTTTCATGCTGTATGCACTCAGGGCCGGTAGGTGGGGGTAAAACACAGGCCATGAGATGCAGGGTCATATTGGAGAGGCTGTTGGTGTGAGCTGAAAGAACTCCTTGCCTGGATTTTATTCAAGTTAGAATTATTTATAAGGAAAAAAGGTCATTTTGATTGAAAAGCAAACATCCTCCCATATGAAATTGTTCTTATACATCAACAACTTATTGACAATTTCATCTCATTTAATTTAACATAAATTCAGACATCAAAAGGATGCTAATTGTAATTTATATCCATGAAGGATAAAGAACAGCCCCTGCACTCCCCATCACACCCAACTAAAATGCAACAACTGCCTTCCACTATTGCCTGATGGTTACATCAAATTTGGGGATTTTGATGAAGCTGTAGGATCTGTGTTGCTGGGTGAAATTGAAAGAGGTAGAGGGATATTTTAAAAATGGCTGGTAACGTCCTCTTACTAATGGAGTAGTAATGTTCTATAACATTAATAACCACAGCATTTGTTTTCTAAAAGTATCTTGTGTGGTTAAAGGCAAAGTCATGCCGTCATTCAAACCCTGTATTCTCGCTCAGCCATATCTCCTTAGTCTGAATAAGTCTCCCCAGAGATGCAGGATAATATTTCAGTCAGCATTTCCCTTTCTTTCACAAAAGCCTCCAGTTCTTTTCACCTTGCATACTTCTGGATGAGAACTCTACCTGAGTTACAGAGGCTACATCAAAAACAGCTGTGACCAGAGACAGCCGACCACAGAGAAAGGGCTCTGACATTTCAGCAGTGCTGTGTACCCTGAGTTCTCTTGCCCCCAAGCACCAGACTCATGGGGAGGACTGGCATGACGTAGTCCAGGTAGGGGTTCCTCCCTACCACCACCCCAGCCTTGGGGTCTAAGGAGATATTCACAACAAAGATTTCAACATGAACACCAGAGAACAGTTTTAAATTGAAATCAGAGAATATTTCTATTTCGAAATATACAAATTGCAGCTCACAGTTTTTCTGGGGATCAAGGGAATTCTGATTTCCTTATAAGTGAAAGCGTGGAAAACTGGTAGTAGAAAAGAGTGTAGGTTAGAAGCTAGCAGGAAGTTTTAACTTTGATGGTGCTTTTGATATTAAAAAGGGATGGATAGTATGCAGTCCTTTTTAAAACTGTAGTCTATCTAAGAAGATTTAAAGCAAAGTGGGGCATATCTGTGCATGATGTCCTACCTTCATGATTTTATTGTCTTTGATTTATAGGAAACTATGACTTGGAAAGATACTTTGAGAGACGTACTCAGGAACAAAGAAATGGATTCTGAGGAAAAAGATGGCACTGCTGGGTTTGAAAGATCTTTTACCTCTTTAGACAATGGATGAGTCACAGGAAAGATAATAATACATAAAATAGAGGCCTAATTGTATATAAAGTAAATGTCAACAGTAGCTAACTTGGGGGTTTGGAATTATGGGAAATTTTCTTCCTTCAGCTTATCTTTACTTTTTCTAAGCTTTATGCAATAAGGTATTATGTTGAGAGCAATATGGCTTTCTCACCAAAATGACTATGAAGTTCTGAAGTCTAAAGCATGATCAGAAAAAGGCTTAGTACTCTGGCCTATTTGCTAAACTTTTCTCCTAAGTGAATTGCTAAAGTCAGTAGTTCTTTTTGTACAGTGCCACAAGTAATTTTTGTATATCAGATCAAATAATGTTGGTATGGCTTCCAGTGACACACTGTACTTTTAGTAGTATAATATTTAGAATTAAGTAGTTAGTGCTCTGGCTTGCAGCAGCAAAAACATTAGGAGTTAATGGTTATGGTCAGCACTGTCGTTCTGAATAGACTTCCGGGGTCTTTCACCTGGCTGCTTCCCCAGAGATTCTCTGCCTGTGGTGGCACTGCTCAGGATTTCACATCTATTTATTTATTTTTTCATTTTCCAGTAGAACTTATCAGATATTCTATGCAAGTAAAAATGCATTTGTGAAAACTGTAATAAAGCTACTTACTAAAAAGATCTTCAACCTTTGGAGGAATGACTACTATATCTTCTCCCAAGAGAACAAGATATTTAATCATTAGTGACATCTTCTATGACTTTTAGGACTGTTTTTCAGCCATCACATATAAAGATGACTTCAAGTAATGGATCACATATGGAGTTTTTAAATTTTTATTATCTATTTAGATATATTTTTGTAGTGTGTTGAGATTTTAGAGTAAAAAATAGATATCTGAATAAATTCAAATTGGAATGACTGGGTTCTATGTATCATGATGATTATGAATATTACTGTTATTTACTCACTTATTTTGCAGTATCAGAGATTGAACTCAGGACCTTGTGCTTACCAAGTGAGTGCTTATGCCACTGAGTTATCTCCTTGGCCCTATTAATATTAACATGCCTAATGTTTTTCTGTCTGTGTAGCTCTCTACTCTTAGGAAATTATATGATATCAAGTGTAATCAAGTAAAAATACTTAATTTTATAACTTTTTACTATCATAAAATATGATTAAAATATGTACTCCTTTGAGCATCAAGACATAACAAGAAATGATGATGTTCAACAGCATCTTAAGCCATCAAGATATCAGCCATCAGAGAGGGAGGGCAAGCAGGGTCTACTTTTAGTTTCCTGCCTTAATATAGAAAATCACTATTGGCTTTATACTGCCTCTGGATTGGTTAAAATTTTGGTCTTCATTAGAGCCATAGCAAATTTTTCAAAAAGAAAAATTAGAAGTAGTAAAAAGGTACATAATCTTGCTGCCCAAATACTGCTATCATTCTTTTGAAGAACAGTATCTATGATGACAATTGAAAGGTGAAATCTGTAAGATTAAATCTAAAGTAAATAAATTTAGTTAAATATTACATTTGCTAGAAACCATCCTGAACATTTTGGTGCTGGCATCATTTCTACTTTGTAACAGTGTCACAAGGCTTCTAACATTGGGAACAGTCACTTAATGGAGTTAAAACCGGGACTGGAAAAGTTCAAAGGCATGAGTTTCCCAAGGTGCCGTGTCCATTTGTGACACAACTTTGGCTGCAATTCTTGTAACTTCTCAGGATTATTGTATTTTCAATATTTGGCATTTTTAAGTCAGTCAATATTGCCTTGAAAACTATGCTGTTACCCATGTTGAATTAGGTTCATACCATTCTGTACCCAGCTGTCTGTTCCAGGAGCTTTCCACTTTGTGACACACACTGCAAAAGTACTAAGGCCTCTGAGAAACAAAGATGGTTGGACCTGACCCCCGAGCTTTGGTTTAACTGATCAGGGGAAGGCTTGATACTCTGAGAAAAGCATCGGAGGTGAATCTTATGTGTAGCTGGAATGGAAACACACACTGCTCTAGCCCAAGAATACCTGTCACTCACATGTTTACAAATGTCTGAAAACCCTTTAGGTCATTTTATGACCTTTTTTGCTTCTACTTTGTGTGATTAAAATGTTTCACAGTACGCAGTCCTAGAAGGAATAAATATAAAATGCCACTCAGCTAAATCTCTGTGCAAAGAACGTACATATGAAGGAGTACATAAAGTATCAGGTTGAATTGGATTATTGAATTTCAATCACTGATCATGTACCTAATTATAATAAATGTAATTTAACCCATGAACCAGCTTTCTGCCTCTTGTGTTTATGTCAGTTTAGGTAATGTGGAACCATTTAAAATATTTAATTAATTAACTGATTGATTGATTTGGTACAGGGTTTCTATGCAGCTCATACTCATAGTGATCTTTCTGTTTCAGCCTTCCCAACTGTGGGATTACAGGCATGCATTCCTATGCCCAGTTTCAGTGGCAGGTATTGCATGGGGTTGGCCCAGCATGCAGTACTGGAGATCGAACCTGGGTCCTTGTGCTTGCCAGACAGGCACTTAGACTGTGGAGCTATCTCCCCAATCAAACATGGACCCATTTAATTTCTATGTCCCTTGGGCAACTTGCTATTGCAAGCAAAGATACACTCTGGGTCTATTGGACTACAGAAAATGGGGTTATGAAAGCCCAAATCATGTTATCTAGCAGTGCCTTTGAATTACTAGAACCACATGATTTGCATTTTTAATTGTATGTGATTTAAAATTAAACACTGCCACACAACCTCAAATTAAATTTCCCTCCCTGTGAGAAGCCGCCCACTGGCCCAGCATTGCTTACCTGAGCGAATGGAGTCACAATCAAGTCGTCTCCATGTCTGAAAAACAAACCAAATCCTGTGTTAGAGATCATCAGCAACTCTACAAGGCCTTTTGGTCAATATTCAATGGCAAGCTCGGCTTGCATAAATCTTCATAGAGAATTACAGTAATTCCACCTTCATCACTCTGCATGGGTCCTTCCCAAACACTGGCTTAAAAGCATGTCTTCTGAGATGCAAACCATCATCCAGCTCCCTGCATAAGGACAGAAAGGAACTGCTCAAGCATCTGCCAAGGCCACTGTTGCTGTTTAGGCACACAGGATACGTACTCGAAGAAAGACAGTCCCAGCCTGGGGCCTGAGTTTTACTCTTGGCCTTATATTGTAGGTATTAGTGGGGGTGCAACAGGAAGGAGGCAGCTGCTGGGGCAGCTTTCCTGAAGAGACCCTGGCCCATGGACCACCTGAAGGTGAGTAGCAAGTGTTCCACACCATCGTGTGTAAGGCTTTTACATAGCCCAGGAACTGTGGATGACACGGGACTGCATCAGACACTAATCAGACACTAATAAAAACTCTGTGAAACATTTCAACTGACTCATGTCCCAGCCAGTGTAGTTACAGGGCAATGTTACCCTGTGTGAGCTGTTGCTAAAGCAATCTCTACCCTGTG
This sequence comes from Ctenomys sociabilis, assembly GCA_004027165.1. Classification (NCBI taxonomy): domain Eukaryota; kingdom Metazoa; phylum Chordata; class Mammalia; order Rodentia; family Ctenomyidae; genus Ctenomys; species Ctenomys sociabilis. The sequence continues at coordinate 15,838 of PVKA01000444.1, read as the reverse complement.
CCCAAGATATGAGAGCAAGATGTCAGCTGGATGTGCCTTGAAGGTGCAGGGAAAGGCCAGATTAGTCGTGCAGCGTTCTACTTGGAGGAAAATGAGAAGTCAAAGTGTAGGGTAATTTCTTGGTATTTTTTTTAATACAGAACTCATTCAAAAGAAGGATTTTCCACATTCCTGTGGGCTATTATGTGATCTAGCTACCCAACACTTTTTAATCAAGAAGATACAGTTATCATGCACTTCAAGTTTCCTGGATGTGACTCTCACTGAGACAGTGCACCTGAATTGTCTGCTCATTTGAAAATATCTGAAAGGGCCCCCGTGGCCTAAAGCAATACTCATGAAACACAGGATCTCAAGGGGCATGCAGACGGTGTCCACGCTAGAGCCCAACTCAACATGATCACCTTTTTTTTTTTTTTTTTTTTTTTTGGCAGAACTGGGGATTGAACTCAGGGCCTTGCGCTTACCAAGGAAGCACTTATTCCATTGAGCCATCTCCCCAGCCCTCCAACTCAACATGAGACTCGGTGTTCTGGGGGCCTCCAGAGCATGCAGAGAAAAGGTGGAAAACAGAAGCAGTGAAAAGTAAAAACATACACTTCAAAAGAAGTAGATGTTTTGCAATCCACTAGTTACAAAATTATATTTACCAAGGTCATCTGTCATTATTCTCAGAATCCCAGACTAGGAAGATTGCGCATCAGGTTTTAAGATCATTTTATACAGGAAGCAGTTGAAGTGCAGAAAGGTCACAAGGTGTGAGAGCAAATAAATGCAGAGACGGGTAACCAGAAGATCTTTTCTGAGGGCAAGGACAGCAAAATAGCCTCCAGGGAGAGGGGCCCTGGGGTGGGGAGGTGGCAAGGAAACCAAAGTACCTGAAGGAGAAGCCAAAAGCAGATAAAGCTGAGGGGCCGAATGACCCAGTAAGAAAGAACACCGCCTCCAAGCAGCTACAATGAGTAGCCTAAAGAATCTAGAAAATGCCTTGTATATCAGGAAATGCAAGGATAGCATTTGTTAAGGAGCCAGGAAGCAGTTCCTCGTGCCCCTGTGCAACATAGGAAACAAATGGTTTTATTCTGATGTGATGGAAGCTTGAATCGCACTGCCAGCCCTGGCACTCTCTTAGTGTGTAAATTGTGCAAGTTACTATGTCTCTCATTCTTTTGACCTCCTTTTCTGTAAAAGAAGTCAGTGGTATATACATGGAGTGTTGGGGATCAAGTCAATAATGCCAAGCGCAGAGGATGTACTTATAATACAATTAACATTCAATTAACATGAGCTATGGCAATAATTAAAAAGAGTGAGGACTTTTCCTGATGCCTTTTGCTTTCCTAAGCAGTTAGGAAAATGCAAAGACTCAAGAGAATTAATAGCTAAGACGACTCCTTGAGCTATTGTGACAGATCCATAAAGGGTTGAGGGCACTGAAGAGGTAAAGTGAAAGCTAGGGGGAACAATGTTTTGAGGACAGAGGAATTGGAGCATTACACTGAATCCGTGGTGACCGAGAGGGGGAAAGGTGCCGACATAAAAGGGCATTGTAAAACAATTCAGGGAAAAATATTATCATGCACTGTTTGTTGTATATGTAATTATATATTCATATATGTAATTGTGTACAAGTAAGGAGAATGTTATGGTATGTGCATTTTAAGTAAAATAATCACTGATTTTTATAACAGTGTTGCAATGTAGATGGTATAAGGCCCATTTTGCTGATAGGAAGATCGAGGCCCAACTTGGTTAAAAGCCTCAAAGTCACACAGCTAGTGCACTGCACAGCTATATCTGGCATGCCCCCAGTCCCCTGTGATAGCACTGTTCTGCTCTTACTGCACAGCCTACAAATAGAGAGGAGCTAAGGCTCTAGAAAAATGACAGAAAAAAGAGGAAGATTTGAAGAGAAAAGAAAGGTCAAAACTAAACAGCCTAGTTCCAAAAGGATGCCCAGGGCAGCCATCTACAATTCTTCATTGGCCCATCATGCTGACCTTGCTTCTTGGACTCCGGTATAAGTTTGTAACTTTTTCTTATGTACTCGTTTTGAAAAAGCAATCTCTCTTTCACAGAACAACTGAGAGATGCTTGCAGATAGTTCAGTTTCTAGAAAGCATGAATACAAAATCCAGGGCTCAATATGTTAGCATTCTGAGGACACACACACATATTCTGTCTCTGTCTCTGTCTCTGTCTCTGTCTCTGTCTCTGTCTCTCTCTCTCTCTCTCTCTCTCTCTCTCTCTCTCTCTCTCTCTCTCTCTCTCTCTCATACACACACACACACACACCATCTTAAGAGTTCATTTGGTGCCAAAAATTCTTGTAAGTAATGAGCAGATCAGTAGAACTGAGCAGCATGTGTTGTGTTGGTACTTTGGTTCAAAAACCAATGACAGTTCCCTCAGATTTACTGACTAATCATCAAGATACTTCAGTGGTACCTAAGACGCAACAAGTAATTTAAACATCATTATTCAGGGATGGAGTTATATTATAAAAAAGAAGAGATTAGCCATGTATCATACTTGACTTAATAAGCAAAAAAGCTATTGTGCTAGTTAGGGTAGAGCGCCAGCCTGTCTGGCTGAGGAGCAGCCTGAGGGCATCGAGCCCCCTTCTAGGGCACTGACTCAGTGCCTGTCTGTCCCTCACCCCTTTCTCTCCTGCTCTGTTCCTTTGTTCTGCCTCATAACTGCCACAAATGACATGGTTCTACTCCATCCTGCCTTCCTCCCAGAATATTCTGGACTTGGAGGCAGCAGCAATGTGAAATGTGAGCCTAATGCAGCTTCCCTCCTTTAAGCTGTGCATGTCAGCTATTGTGTCCCAAAAGTAGGAAGGAGCCACTACGCCCACTGGTCTGCTTCAGTACACGGCCTTGCTGAAGACACTGAATTTGTAATAGAGATCTGAGGCAGTACCCTCAGCTCAAGTGGAAATCTGACCCAATTTCAAGCTTCAGTCTTTTCTTGTGTTTTATTCTTTATCGTTCCTTGACCTAGCCATGAAGTTCCTTTTCCAAGAACAAAGTCATCTCAGGCAAGGCAAGATGGAATTAATTCATGAAAATGAAGCAAATAAGCTTTTATATGAATTACCCTGGATTTGAATCCATCAGAATTCAAAAGCACTTTACATTTTTTAAAACACTTGATTCTTTCTTTAGTTGGATCTTATTTCCAAGCTTTGTAAAAGACATAGTTAGGAGATACACTAAAATAATTTATTTGATGAACATTCTTGTGAAGTATACAGGCAGTCATGATTCTGGTGACAGAGGGATATGTAATTCTAAAAAAAAGAAAAACTGTCCCAACTCGTTTCTGCCAAATTATCTCTAGAATGTCTCATTTAAATAAGCATGAAGGGCTGGGGAGCCAGCTCAATAGAATAAGTGCTGGCTTGGCAAGCATAACGTCCTGAGTTCAATCCCCAGTACTACAACAATAGCAAAATAATAATAAATAAATAAATAAATAAATAACCATGAAATATTTCTTAGCACTTCAGTGGCAGATGTTCTCTGTAAGGGGTAAGTTATAGCTCATCCATCTTTTCAAAAATATTGAATGCTTCATTTGTCTTTATATATGTCTAATAATATAATTTCAAAAAGCTGTCTTTAGGTCAATATTAAAATAACTTTTTCTCAGATGTACTGTCACCGAGTAATGGTACAGGCAAAATATATTTTCATTTGTGGCTAGAAGAAAAATATAATATGAGCATGTCTTTTAAGTGTCTCATATAATTTACATATCAGGATTGAGAAATCAATATGGTGGTTAAGATAAATGGAAGATTTATTTGACACTCTACACAAAATTTGGCTTAAAGGAATTGTGAGTTTATTCTTCTACTATCTTCTAAAGGGAAAGAAATCTGTCAAAGGAAATAACAACAGGATAGGGGGCAAAGAGAAAAGAAGGAAGGGAAAAAAGATACGTACATATATACAAGATAGCTAAGGTAATTGTACTACTGATTTCTATTAGCTCATTGAAAGGAACAGGGAGTGCTTATTTCATTTGATTGACTTTGCATTACTGTACCTGGTAATCTGAACAACTACTTTGAAGATAACAGAGTGCAATGGGGTAACCATTGTTTAACTCCTATCATCTTGTTTTGAAATTCTGCAACCTTTTTATTTATTTATTTGTGGTCTCTTTAAAATAAAAAAAAAATTTTAAATGTAGTACTTACCCAACTGAGTGACTTAGGAGGATTTGTAGCTCTGCATATTTAATGAAGTTGGGAAGAGGCTGTTAGTGTCTTTCATAAGATCACTGAAAACCTAGCCTCAGATCTGAGGCTGGACATCTGAAATTGTGCCCCGTGGTGACACGAATTTTGGAGGACAGTTATTTAATATTATGTTTCTTTAAAATGCATAACAACAAACTTTAATAGCACCTGGGGTCTCTTTCAAGTAGAAAAGCAGCTTTTATGTTTTCCAAGCATAGTATTTGTGGGTTGCAGGTAGGGAGACAATGGGGCAGGAATCTCTGGTCCCAGAGTGCACTGCAGACTTTCTTGGTCTTCAGCAAAGGAGCGAAAGTAGAGTTAAGAACTCCCATTCTCTAGGATTTTGCCTTTCTGCCCTTATTTCAGTGTTTCTTATCATTTTGTCACTTTATTCTCTTTGTGATAAGAAGCCAGAAATGTGGATAAGAAACCAAAAGAAGGGAATCCAAAAGCAAACCTTCTAAGAGACCTTGTTGGGACCCCTAAACCATTCCCGTACGATATTTAAACATGGAGAAGCACATTTCATCTTAAGAATTACCAGTAGCCTCTGAGAGTGTAATTCCACAAAGTTAAACTGTGAAACTACCAATCATCTTCTTCTCTGTTGGTTTTAGCACTAGGGGCAGTTTGCAATGTTATGCCTATTTATTATTTTCTTTGAAACAGGATTTTAAGCTGAACATGGTGGTGTATGCCTGTAATCCTAGTACTCATTAGGCTGAGGCAGCAGGATTGTTATGATTTTAAGACAAGCCTAGGCTATCAAGTAAGCTCAAGCCCCAGCCTGAGCTGCGTAACAAAACCCTGTCTCAGAAAGACAAAAAAAAAAAAAAAAAAGGATTTTACAACAATGCTTTTTTTTTTCTTTTTCTTTTGGAACCAGGATTGAACTCAGACCCTAGCGCTTGCCAGGGAAGCTCTTTCTCCACTGAGCCATCTCCTCAGTCCCAATAAATGAGATCTTGTCAGTCAAAATCCTCTATGGTTCCCTCTTTTTTTTTAAATCTTCTTTTTTTTTTTTTTTTGGCAGAACTGAACAATTCTTTAAAAATCCAGACTGTAGATATCCCATGAAATTTAGAAATACTGTAATAATCAGGAATAAGTATAATTATTGTAAATAATGATGGTAACTAATAGTTATCAAATTATTACCATGTGCCAAGCACCCTAAAATACTTCATGATAATTCTCTCTCTCTTATTGAAGTATAGAAAAAGAAAGGGAAGCTCAGGCGTAGACCTGTGGCACCATGGAGCCTAGAATCAGGCTCAGGCATGTGACTTCAGGCTCCCTTCAACATGATAATATTCTTCATGTGAGTTTTTTCTTTTTTTTTTTTGTGCAGGGTCTCACTACGCAGCTCAGAGTCCACTGATCTTCCTGATTTCTGCCACCCTTGTGCTGGGATTACAGGCATGCGCTATCAGGCCTGGACTCCATTGCTGGCCCAGTGTACCTGGTGCAGTTCGCTGTGCCGGGGATTGAGCCCTGGTCCCTGCACTTAACTAAGCAGGAGCTTAGTCCTCTGAGCTATATCACCAGCCCTTATAATTCTTTATCTAGAAAACAAGGATTAATGCCAAAACAATGCTTACTCGTTGGTGTACTTTTCATTTCGTGAAGATATTGTTAAGACAATAAGTAGTAATTATATCTGATATAAAAATAGCAAAATAGCAAAGTCAAAACAGTAAAACAACATATCATCAATACCTTCCAAGATAAGCTCAATGTAGTTCATGATTTTTATATCTTACAGTCCTAAAATAACATAATTTTTTATTATTTATTTGGTATATAGTCTCACTGTAAAGCTCAGGATTATAGTGATCCTTCTGTCTCAGCTTTCCCAGTGCTAGGATTACATGTGTGTGCCACCACACCTGGTTTTGGTAGCCAGCTCTGCATGCTCAAGATTCTGGGGCCAGCATGAGGTACTGGGGAGAAACCCCAGTCTTTGCCCTTGCCAGGCAGGTGCAGACACTGCTGAGCTATCTCCCCAGCCCAAAAGTTATTTTCTTAAACCCAAGTATATTATTCTGGCTGAAAGTTAAATAGCATTTTGCCATAACCAGGGTGTGATGAGGCCACATGCATGTTATATGTAACAAAGACATACGAGGATAGCATATTTGTATGTAAGCATTAATGTATGTATATCTATACCACATTTATAGATGTATATTATATATTTGCATTTCTAAAATCTTAAGGAAATGTTGTGTGTTCTTAGTCTTTTGATAGAAACATTCTGGCTTCTTGCTTTTTGAGGCAAAAGATATAATACAGGGTGGGATACTACCATTTTTACTGTTGCTAAAAGAATTTATTAAATTTTTTTTGCCAATTCTACCGCATAGGAAAACTTAAAGGATTTACACTGTAAAGTTAACTTATGACCTATATTTTATATGATTAATAAAATTTCAGCTAATTGAGAAAATGTTGTAATTGTAGATATAGCTAAGTTTTTAAAATTCAAACAATTTGCTAATTTTCACATTTTAATAATTTAAATAAATATCAAGAGAGCAAATTACTCTAGTAAATGATGAGCGGAAGACTTGAGACATTTCTTAAAATGATGCAGAAGAGGTGCTTAACCTAACTAATCATTTGTGAAACTGCAAATTTAAACCACAAAAAAAGTGTCACCACTTAACCTGTAAGAACTAGCTTTGGCCAAAAAGCAACAGATAAAGAGTGTTGATGAGAATGTCACGTTCTGGTAGGGGGATGCAAATTGTTACAGCCATTCGGAAGTTGATTCAGTATTAAAAAGCATAGCACCACCATATAAGCCAGCAATTCCATTTCTGAATAGATAACCAAAGGCAATAAACTCAGGGTATTGAAGAGATACTTACTTTTCCATTTTCAGTGCTACACCGTTAACATGGTCGATAGATGGGCTCCAGCTAAATGGTTGTCAACAGGCAAATGCAGAAAGAGAATGTGGGTACCATGTATACAATGAAATGAGGTTCAGCCTTAACAAAGAAGAAAGCGCTGTCGTTTGTGACAGCAGGGATGAACATGGATATATTGTTCTTGAGGAAATAACCCAGGCACAGAAAGACACACAGCACATCTTCTTTCATATATGTGGATTTGAAAGCAAAACAAGACAAATTAAATGTGAACGTACAGAAGGGGGAGCAGAAGTGGAGTTGGGATAAAGCAGGGAAAATGCAGCTGAACAGACCCAAATTTCAGTTAAATAGGAGAAGTAAGTGCAAGAGACATACAGTAGGGATATTGGCTATTACTGATAATAGAGCACAGTATATTTGAAAAATGCTAAGAGCATATTTTAAATGTTTTTGTCAGAAAAAATAGTATGTGAGAGTGATGGATATATTGATTTGATTTAATAATTTCATTATATATAAAATTACATCAAATTTAATGTATACAATTTGTCATGTTACTCAAAAATAAAGAATTAAGGCTTGGCCTGGCGTTTGACCAGAAAAAAATCCTTAAAATGAAAATCTCTAAGTTTTGGCTTCTGCATCTATTCATATTGCTTGTTAAAGATGTACATTGACAATAAAACAGATGGAAAGCATTGGGCAACACAAACAAAAGTCTTCTAATCTTCAAGGGAATTCTTATTTTTCAGGAGATAGAAATTTTGGCTTTATTATGGAAAATCCATGATGTGGCTACATGTGCTCTGATGTGTTAAGTTCTAGGATGGCAAAGATAACACGCTCAAAATTACACAGCAACAATATCTAGCTTTGTTAATTTAAGAAGTGTTTCACACAGATATATTCAGTGAGCATATTAAGCTATTTTGTTCAACAAGCATCAATACGATCTTAGGAGTTTCCAGGAGGGCTGATGTCACCAAGGATCCTCAGTGGCTCTGAGCCCAGATCTGAGTCCTTGTAGGGAGGAGAAAGAGGAGGTAGAAAGGGCCAAGTGCGCAGTGGCAGGCTTTCACAAGCAGCCTCACTTGGTGTTCTAGGAACAAGCTCTTCTTTCACTGTTGATCTTACTTGATGAGCCTGCTCTTAATGTCATTCTCCCTGTTCTCTTGGGCTATCTCCAGGGTGGGTTCCTGGGTGGAAGATTTATGTGTATCCAGAACAACTGTTTAAAGGTCTATATGTGGGAGAAAAATCCAGTAGGCAAAGAGAAGGGCTTCATCAAGCAGTGAAGAGACAAGTATGCTTTATGAAAGTCCACTGTGTGCCAGAGAGAGAGAGAGAGAGAGAGAGGGAGAGAGAGAGTTCACCTCTACTAATTGAAGTATTTAACTCTGAGCATTCGCCACTAAATGATGGTCACATTCCCACTCCAAGGCAAGAAACAACTTAAATAACTCCTTGATAGCATTGCCCTTGATAAATGGCAAAGGTCATCAGTGGTCAAATGCCAGCCTGAGATCCAGGGCTCACCTAAGAGAATGTGCAGTGGTCCTGGTCAAAATGAGGACAAACACTGAGAGAGTTGTTAAAATAAAGTCAACTGTATTCTTTGTGAAAACACTATTTTTTTTGGTTCTGAGACTTTGCTTTTTTTTTCTTTTTTAAGTGAAAAATGCCTCTTAAAAACAAAATAATAGTATATGTTGGTAGGAATTTTTTTGATAATGACCTTTAATAGACAAAGCAAGGAATTAGGAATCCTAGGTCTGCCTGAGGTGGAATTGTAAGGTATGGAAATATGCAACATAGCATATGTTGCATAGAGTTGAACTCAGCTTTTTAAAGTACAGTTTCGTTTTGTTTCAATAATGCTTTTGTCTGAGTGCTTAAATGAATTCAAACTATTCTATAGTTCCATAAAAGTAAATATTCTAAGGGGCCAGGGAGATGGCTCAGTAGAATAAGGGCTTCCCTGGCAAACACAAGGATCTGAGTTCAATCCCCGGTTCTGCAAAAAAAAAAAAAAAAAAAAAAAAAAAAAAAAAAAAAAAAAAAAAAAAAAAAAAAAAAAAAAAAAAAAAAAAAAAAAAAAAAAAAAAAAAAAAAAAAAAAAAAAAAAAAAAAAAGAATAAATAAATATTCTAGACTCTAGGTGATTATTGTCCAGTAGAAATTTATGCAATTATGGAAATATTCTCTCTATGCTGTGCAATATGGCACTAACTGGACACAAATGAACAAAGGAAAAGACAATAACAACAACCAAGGAAACACAACTTGTCTTATAACAAATCTTAAACTCCCTAAATACCAAACAGGATGCTGATGTACGGAAATGTGTGTGAGTTGTGTGTGTAACCCTGTCTTCCCTTGAGTGAAATAGGAAGTGTGCAAATTTTGATTTTGTTATCATTCATGATATTTACTAGGAGATAGTAACATTTTCAGAGATGCATAATGACTTTTCTGTCATTACATGATAATTGTAGAGGGACCACTGATTATTTTTTCTCCTTTTAACTGTCTGCTTCTAATGAGAAGGCTTCAGAATGCCTAGTATTTGGGGACAGTAGATGTTTTCCTTGACCCAAGGTTAGGAAAACCCTTGAAGTTTTAAGACAAATGAAATGGGCCAAAAAGCCTTACAGAAATTGCAGTGAACAAATGAAATCTTCATATATCTTAACCCAAACCAGATCATGGGGTCTGAGAGCAAAGCGTATTCACTATTCCCAACTTGAATTTTTTTTTCGGAACTGGGGATTGATCTCAGGCCCTTATTCTTGCCAGGGTACCATCTCCCCAGGCCCCCAACTTGAATTTTTGAAGAAAAAAATGTGGGCATGATAAAGCTTTCTTGCATAAGCTCGGAATAATCTTGAAGTGTTTCATATTGCAGAGAGCCATACATAACGACTTGGTAATACTACATAGTACATCTTATCTCAAGAAACACATCACATAAATGCTTCAGCAGTGGGATGCATTCTCCTTACATGGCCCAGAGAATGAGAAAAGAGATGTTAAGAAAGATTCTCTAAAGAGCTCAAACTCACAAGCAAAAGAAGTATTTTAAATGATTGATGAATAAGTGGAAACAGGTATTTAGACAGAAATCTCAGTATCAGTTGCCTGTCTCTTTTTTCATCTAGAGTTGTAAATAAAATGACATAAAAATGAACACTGCAAGCATTTTTTGGTGTTGTTTCCATAAATGTTCAAACTGAAACCCCGACATGGAGCGGTGCTATTGAAATTTGTCAAGTGAATAAAAGAACGGAACTTATCACAATGCCAGCCAGTTAATACATTCTTTCATTTAGAATATAGCAGACACAGATGTCTTAACTTTTAACTTCTTCCTCTCACCCTGTCACTCTCTTACCCAATGCCACCACCAATGTCAAGATTTTTTTTTTTTTTTTTTGGCTGAATTGGGGTTTGAACTCAGGCCCTTGTGCTTACCAGGGAAGTGCTTATTCTACTGAGCCATCTCTCCAGCCCCATTGTCTGGATTTAAAACTCAGAAAATTTTTATTTTGTTGTACACTAGACTTCAATCCAGTTTTTATTTCAGTCTTCTTTACAACATAAAAAATAAGTGTAAAAATAAGAAAGCAAGTGAGAGCGTTAGGCCCATTGTCCACAATTAGGTGAGTCAGATGTTTTCTTGTAATGGTTCTTTGCCTTCTTCAGCTTCCAAGGGCAGGAAGACCCTGTAATTTCTAGCTATGAGTGTTTAATTTAGGTCCATGAGGCACTGCCTAGGTCACTGGGCCAACCATTTGTTTTAAAGGCAGCTTTCATGATTTCTTAATTTAAATTAACTTCACTCAAAAATTGATGTCAGGTATTGTTTTCTTTTTCTTTTTTGGCTGGCTCATCCCACCCTGAGAATGGGGCTGGCATGGCAGGTGGTGCTGGGGACTGAGCCACAGTACCCTGTGGCTGCCTAAACTTGCCTTAAGCAGGTGCTTTAGACCCCTGAGCTATCTTGCCAGCCCACTGTTTTCTTTTGGTTTGCACTGAAAACCAGGTCAACCTTACATTCCATGACCAGGTTGAACCTGGTTTGTTCTCTAACAGGAATTAGACAGTTTATGGGATTGTGGATAATCACTATTATTGTTAAAATATTTCTCCTCCCATTTTTTATAAAAAGGTCACCCTTTATAAAACATTAAGTCCAGATAAAACTAATCAAATATATACATATTTACTGAAAACAGGAGGAACACTATAAGTCCGACCTGTGTAGTGAGACCCTGTGGACCCTGCACTAAAAATACATTATATATTTATTACGTTATATATGATATATAATATAAATATATATATATTTATATGTTTATATATAATTTGTTATATATATAATATGTTTAAATATTTCATCTTCGCACTGCCTATTTCTTAGACTTACTATAGATTTTCCTTAGTTTTATTTTTTCTTTCCCACAATTAAAACCAGAATACAAACACTGAGAAACAGTGAATATGTATGAGATTAAGAATACGTATGCTATCTATTATTGTAAAATTCCCCCAAAACATAACAGAATTTCAGTGACCTTAGGACAGAAATAATAAATTAGCTACATGCTCGGCCAAGTTGCAGTTCTTTTTCTCTCTACTATAAGAAATCTTCATGTGTAATAATTATCTTTCTATAACCCCTAAGACCTATAGCTATGTTTATTACTTTGGCTATGATAATCATGAAATATTAGTATAATTAATATTATATATTATACAAATAATTTGTTATTGTATAAATGTAGAACCCTGTGTAGTGGTCTGCACATGGGGACAGCTTCATTGTAGTGTTGCCATGGAATTCAATCTATATTTTCATCCTATAGGATTAAAAATACAACCACATAAATTTCAAAATATTAGGGCTTCCTTTTTGTGATGCTTTAAAATATGAGATTGAAAATAGGATATGTATGCTCCATTGGTATTTTAAATTTCTTAGTTCATGGGATAAAAAAACATGTTTAATTTATATTTTACCCATCATGGAACTTTCTGTTTGTCCGTTGGTTTGTCTCTGTCTCGTGTCTCTGTCTGTCTCCATCTCCGTCTCCGTCTCCATCTCCATCTCTATGTCTGGCTCTGTCTCTGTCTCTGTCTCTATTGTTGTGTCTCTATGTCTGGCTCTGTCTCTCTGTTTCTGTCTCTTTTTCTTCCCATTTCTCCTGCTTCCTTTATTTCCTTACTCTTTCCTTCCAGTGCTTTACCCCTTCCTTCCTTCACTCCTTCCTTTTGGCACTGGAGATTGAACTGGAGGCCCTATGCATACCAGGCAAATATTCCACTACTGTGCTACAACTCTAACCCACCCCTCCTTTCTTTGAGTTAATAATAAAAAGACCTCCCCATCTGAATAAAAGACAAAGGTGCAAAATCAGAAAATAGGTAGAGAGAGAGAAAAAAAAAAAAAAGACAGCAAGACGTTATCTGCTAGTCAAGGACCTTATGACATTCTAACAATAGAGTTCTTGGGACTTGATGGCTAGAGACTGCATCCCCACTCACGGAGCCACAACATTGGAGGTTAGTTCTCCAGAACGGAAGGAAAAGAAGAGTCCATCTTGATCATTACTAAAATAAGACCAGAAGTTGCTGACATGAACCTTTTACAGCTCAGCATATTAATATGACTCTACTTTTTATACCTCATTTTATAATTTTCTGCTGGATGGTTAAGACCAAGATAAAGCAAGACCTATATAACAAGACAAGGTCAGTCAAGTCCCCTCAGGATTTATCCTGAAACCATGTACCACAGTTTGTAGATGCGTTGTCAGTGTCAGCCATGTGGACGAGTCACATCTCTGTAAAAGTGTGAGAGAATGTTTTCTCTCCATGTGATGGATAACCCACTACTATTATGGACTACTGGAGTATATTGGATTATTTTGCTGAACTCATGCACCTACAATATTTAAATGGTAATGGAATACCCATATCTAACAAAACTAAACAAAAAAGGGGGATATTTTGTATATAAAATAGTTAGGATAGATATATAGCTACTTTCTCTTAATCCAATGAGGAGAAAGATTTGTACTGATAGTGTTTGGACAGGATATCATGTCTGCATCTTGTACTATGAATAACCACTACAAAGAGAACAATATGCAATGTAGCAATTATTGAAACTGTCCTACTAATTGGTTTTGAAACTGTCTCATTGTTATTCATTTCTCAACAAAATTAATAAAAAATAAAATAAAATCAAATGAAATAAAATAAGACTGGCTTTCATAATAAAGCACTTTGGCTTCTCAGGACTGGAGTGTAGAACAAAATAAGCTCTCTAGAGTTAATGTGAAAATTCATGGCTTGGAATCTGTTTCCGTTTTTGTCTGTTTTTGTTTTTCCTGTATTGTAGGATAAGGTTTACAAGCTGTTCAGGGTCTTACTACTAGATGGGACTTGTAGTGATCCACCTGTTTTCAGCCTCCAAAGAGCTGGAATTACAGGCACGCACCTCACCCAGTCTCAATCCCCATCTCAGCATGCCCCTGGGGGCGGGACTGGCATGGCAGGCCTGGGAATTGAACCCTGGGCCACTGCACTTACTTGCAGGTGCTTTAGTCCATTGAGCTATTTGGCTGGCCCTGTTTTCCTTTGTTTTGATACAATTTCTGTTCACAAAGAGATTTTAGCTGGCTTCAAATCTAAGGACACAGATCTTATAATACAAAGGGTCTCAAATTTTTTTCAGTTGGTAACACTCTTTCTTTCTTCTTTTATTAAATAGCACTCCTCTGCCTAAAAAATTAATTAGTAGTCCCCAAGTCATGTAGTTAATATAATTTAATCAGGGTCCTCCTAACAACAATTTAGCACCTATTGAGCAGTACACAACTTCTTGCTTTGGAATAAGACTAAACATTCCCTTTCTCATTTTTGATCCCATATCAAATTTATTCATACTGCTTTCTATCCAACAACCACCCACAAGACTGTTTTGCAAAGGCAGGTCAAGGAGAGGCATGTAATGATGTAAAGATGCAATATAAACTCTCTCTTAGTTTTGTAAGTGACTGTGCTTCTGTGTTTCCCCTAAAATTTGAAACTATCCCTCCCTCTGGTGTCTCAGAGCATATTTTGGAAATGGTGGCCCCAGTCCCATCATTCTGACACCTCTAGTTGGGAAAATTCTAGACAGGAGAAGAACAATTTGGTCACAGTAACTTTCTGTGTTTAGCCAGTGGGATTTATCTTGCAAAGGGAAAACTGGTTTGCTTATAAACAGTCCTTAGTGTAACATGATCTCAGATCTATCTAGGAGGGGTTACAGACATTTCAGGTATATCAGTGAAGACCAGAGTCACTGTATTGTAACAAATCTCATTTGCATTTTTGTAGATACTCTAGTAAGACAAAGGGAGAGTCCTATACATGGAATAAAAATGTGAACACACATCTAGGTAATACTGCTGTGTCTCTCATACTTAGAACTAAGTACTATCACTGGGCGCACACAGTGGGGAGCTAGCTGGGAAAATATACATAGCAGCCCTGCTGGTTTGAGGTATTCGCTTGCTGCTTAGGAAAGAAGCAGTCAGAGCTAGCAATGGCAGATGCTGTGCAGTCCCTGAGGGAAGAATGTCTTTCTGTGGTGTCCAAAGCCTGGATCGTCTCTGTTACACAAGGACACGTTATGCAGAGAGGACTGTGCCCCAGCCTTTTGTGATAGCTTGAGCTCACTCACTTCTTCACTGGCCCATTCACATGGGCTCCCTAATGCCCTCTTTAGGCAGCAGTACAGTGTGTAGAGGCGGTAAAGAAATCTGTGGGTCACCTCCGCTTCCACATGACGGTACGCACTCAACACATGATGGTAAGTGGGGACCGGTTATTCAGGTAAATTTGATTTTTCATTTAATTATTTAATTAATTCTTTTTGAGACAGGGTCTTGCTTTGCAGTTCGGGCTGACCTTGAGTTTACTTTGTAGCACAGGATGATCTTCAACAATCCTCCTGCCTCAGCCTCCCAAGTGCTGGGATTACAGGTGGGCACCACCATGCCCAGCTTTTCATTTAAGTTAAATGGTTTGAGAGTTAGCTCATATTTAAATAAATTAATATCTTTTTAGCAAAATGTTATTTGTCATGTTACTGTTGATTGTCCTACTAATCTTCATAATATATAATGGCTTTGTGTGTTTTCAAATGCATATATTTTATTATTGGGTCATAAATAATAGTGGAAGTAACTAATTCTGAAGCTAAAATAATTTTAAATGTGTTCTGAAGCACTTTAAGTAAGAAAAATGTGATTTTTATGTCATTTTCTTGATGACATTACAGGAGCAACCTTCCATCGCTGGTAGTTTCTACTATAAACAATAATTCAAATTTGCTTTTCATGTATTTATTTCTTTATTATACTTGTGCTAACATTTAGCATTTTTACAAATGTCTTCATTTCATTAAGAATTAAGTTGTTACTGGACTGGACCAACTTCAGGGTAGTCCTGAAATAGAAACTTTCAGCAATGTCTCTTTTGCCTTAAATCAGTGACATTTTTAGACTATGAGTATAATGTACACTCGAGTCAGCTGCGTGATTGCTTTTGTTTGTCACTTTGAGCTTTTATCTTACTTTATTCTTAACTATATCTTCATTGGGCTACGTAATTCATCTGGGTAAGTGAATTTAGTTTTTTTTTTTTTTTTTTT
>PVKA01000443.1:161022-203987 GCA_004027165.1 Ctenomys sociabilis | reverse complement strand
ACTGTGCCAGTCTATTTCTCTTAATTGGAGAATTGAGTCCATTTACATTGATGGTTATAATTGAAATGTGCTGACTTATGTTTGTCATGATATTTACCTGATATTGTTTACTCCTTTGTAACCTGTGTTTAATTGACTGTCCTGTTTAGTGGGTTCCTTCCATTCTCTTGCATGGAGTTCTGGTCATTGTGGTCTCTCTGTAGAAACTCTTTCAGCAGCCTGTGGAAGGATGGCTTTGTCATCATGAAATTCTTTAGTTGTTCTTTGTCGTGGAAGTATTTCACTTCTCCATCAAACTTGAAAGAGAGTTTTGCAGGGTATAGTAGTCTGGGCTGTAATTTGTTTTCATGTAGGACTTGTAGAACTCTGCTCCATGCTCTCCTTGCCTTCATTGTTTGTGTAGAGAAGTCGGCTGTAATTCTGATGGGTTTTCCTTTGAATGTGAGCTCCTTCTTCTCTCTAGCAGCTTTCAGTATATTATTTTTGTGTTGGATTTCTGGGATCTTAACTATTATATGTCTCGCTGTGTTTCTACTTGGGTTGAGGTTATGTGGTGTTCTGTATGCTTCGGTGACCTGAATGTTGGATTGTTTCCTCATATTTGGGAGCTTTTCTGCTGTTATTTCTTCCCAAATTCTTTTTATTTCATTTGTATTGACTCCTCCATTCTCGTTGATACCAATTATTCTGACATTGTTCATTCTGGCGTCATCCTGCAGGTGATGGGTTATTTTTTCCTGCATTCTTGTTGTTTTTAAGAGATCCTTTCTCACCTTTTCACTAGCTGCTCTGGCATCTTCAAGATCTGAAACTCTGTCTTCGCTTTCACTCAGATGGTTTTGTAGACTCGTGATTGCTACTTTTAGTTCTTCTATATCTCTTTGACTGTGTTCCATGTGTTCTATTTCTTTTCTGTATTGCTCATTCAAGGAATCCATCATATTTGTGATCTCCTCAATTTTTTTATCCATGTCTTCTTTAAAGGTAGTCATTATTTCTTTTTCTGCTGCGTTTCTTCCAAATTGGATTTTCTCTGTATATTTCTGGACTTGTTTCGGTATTTCAGATCGTATGACTTCAAAAAGTTCTTTTTTGATTTCAGAACTTATTTCTGCTTTGAGTTCCTCATGATCTTTCTGTTGTTGTTTCTTTGCTTCAGATGCTGTGAATTCATATATATCAGCTGGAATAGTGCTCTCTGCACTTGTTCTGGGTGAGCATCGTTTTTCCACCCAATGTTTCTGGAATTCATTCTTTATTTCAGATGCTATGTATTCAAATATTTCTTCTTTAAATTGGGGAATTACTTCTCATTTTATTTCCTCTATAGTTTTCTGCTGTTGTTCCTTTGCTGCTGTATCTGTTACTTCATTCGTTGCAGCTGAGCTAGTGTCCTCTGCCCTTCCCGATGGACTCGAGGTCTGGGATTGCATTTTTCCCCTTCTCTTTGTCATTTTGTATAGCACTGATCTTTGACCTTTGGTGTAGAGCTTTGGTGCAGCTATAACCTTAGCTTGTTATGAGATTCGGGTGCCAGTCTATTAAGTTTGAGATTTTCCACGTATGCCTATCCTGGGTCTAGCTATTGTGCTCAGTTCGTTTTTTGCTGCAGCTCCTTTGGTTCCCTTATGTTGGTTCCCAGGGTCAGCCCTCTTGTGTCAGGCAGGGCGTTCCCCAGGTGGGTGGGCCTGGGCTTTGGTGGGTTTTCTGGGCTCACAAAAGGATAGCGGATGATCTTATTCACTGAGTAGGCTGTACTGAGCCGGCCAGCTTGTGCTGGGTCCGGGTCTACAGGCCGTAACCCAAGAAGGCTGGGAAAGGTCCCTCTGGTGCCATGGGCCTGGAGCCCTCACTTATAGACCAGGTTGTGCTGGGTTTCGGTCCGTAGCGTGGGACCGTGGATTGCTGAGAAATGTCCCTCCGGTGTGGCAGGCTTGGAGTTCTCACTCCAGGCCGACCTGCACTGGGTCTGGGGCTGTGGGGTGGGACCAGTAATCACCTGGAAATGTTCTCTGGCACAGTGTGCCTGGAGCTGTCACCGGGCCACGGGAGGTGACGGCAGCTTAATCCCTGGGAAATGTATCTCAGGCATGACGGGCCTGAGGTTCTACACTCACTGACCTTTGATGCCTAGAGAATCGGGGAAATTCCCACTCAATCAGTGGGCTTTAGGTCAGGGGATCCGGGGAGGTCTTGGTGAGTGGGTCCTGAGGTTTCAGGCCAGTCACTGGCTTGGAGGGGTTGGGGACAGGGATCCACATAGCGCGTGTGGGAAGAAGCCAAAGGCTCTCCCTCAGACTCACCACACTCTCACTGATCTGGGAAGCCTGGTGAGTCCTGTAAATTCGCTCTCGCTGGGAGAGCTTGGCGCGGAATCCAGGAGGCCGCTGGAGTCAACGACTGTCTCAGTCCAGTTTCTGGCTGGGCGGGCGTGGGCGGGATGGAGGAAGATGGCAGAGTTGGCCACGCTGTCTCTGGCCGGTCACAGGGGCTGGGCGGGTGCGGGCGGGATGGAGCAGGATGGCGGAGTCGGCCGCGCTGTCTCTGGCCGGTCTCAGGGGCTGGGCAGGTGCGGCGGCATGGACTAGCCTACCAACTTCTGCTAAAATTCTACTTAAGTGTCCCATTTTCTCTTTCCAACCCAATTATTTAATTTTATGAACAAGGCTTTATACATACTCTCTAGCTATATTGTAAATAATATTGATGGGTTGGCTTCTCAAATTTACTATTATCTGATTTTCTTTTTTTTATGGATGTGATAAGTATTTTATCGTAAACATTTTATTTTTAATATTTCTCATTTTTAAATGATCACATAATTTTACTACTGAATGCAGACACAATATTACCTACATAATTCTTTTATTGCTATGAAAATTTGTATTACAGTGTGACGCTATGTGGGCACATGCACAAAGGTAATATGTATGGCTCTACACATCATTAAGTGCATATCTCAAACTACAGCTTGTCTAAATAACTTGGATCTATATATGAATATGATATACTTATCTACATCATTCTTTTTCTATTTTGGTACTGGAAACTGAACTCAGAACCTTGCACTTGCCAGGCAGGCTCTTGAATCACTCAGCTGTATCACTGTACTATTTATTTATTTAATTAATTTATTTTTTATTTTACTCAAGTACAAATATCAATTAGACAGTTTTAAGACAGCTTAACAAGATTCAATAAATTAATATGCAAACAGTTTTCATGTTTTTGTATCGTACAAGGTGCATACATGATATTATACTTACAGACATTATTATTGCAGATGTCTCTTATAACTAAATTAAGAGAGTGTAGCTGTTTACTGATCTTATTTTTATACCTGAATTATATCACAGAATCAATAATTAATACTTTCTACCTTGTTATTTTCCTAGCGGTTGTCCAACATAATATCCTGTCCAACCACCATTAGTGCAAATCTTGCCTCTCATAGAATTATATAGAATCACGGCATATCTATCCCAACTGTACTGTCCATACACACACATCATGATTCTTCCTTTCTATACCCCTTCCTTTATCTACGCCTGTCAAAGATGGGCACATCATTGTCAACCAATTTAGGTGCCTGAACAGTGAGTTATCTGAAGAAGTTGCTGACCGTAGCCATTTACAGCACAACTTATTGTTATGGCCCCACGTTATATACCTCATTTTTATACTTTTCTGCTGGATGGTTAAGACCAAGATACAGCAAGACCTATATACCAAAACATGTAGTTTTTGTTTTTGATGAGGTCAGTGAAGTCCCCTTAGGGTTTATCTTGTAATCCTGTACCATATTCTGTAGATCCTTTGTCTGTGTCATCCATGTGGATGAGTCATGGCCAATGTTTGACCATTTTGTTCTCTGTGAGAGCCTGAGAGAAAGTTTTCTCTCCATGTGACTATCTTTCCTCTTTGGCTCCATAATCTCCTTGTTCAGAAAATTTGGGGCTCAACTGAGTTTCATGATGTTACAGTGCAGGTTCACCTATGTCCTGGGTCTTCGCTGAACTTGAAAGGCTAGGGCAAAAATGTTGGCTGGCCTTGTGGCTCTTCTATTTCTCCAACTCTGACTTGTAATCTTAAGTTGTTAACCATCCAGAAGAAAAGCTGATTAGTACCCTGCAACATATGCCATTCACTTTGCCCTATCTGACTCAATTATTTTTAGTTGTTGTACATTTCTATTTGTATTTCTTCTTTTCACTTCTTATGCTAGGGAGACTATATGTTATTTGTACATGTGTGTCTGGTTTATTTCACTTATGAGTATATGTTCAAGTGGCATCCACTTCAATATGAATGCTTCAAGTTTATCATTCTTAATAGCTGAGTAATAGTCCATTATATAGAAATACCACATCTTTTTCAACCATTCCTCATGTGATGGACATCTTGGTTGTTTACAAGATTTTTCTATCACAAATTGTGCTGCTATAAACATAGGTACACATATATCACTATGATATAATGTTTTCCATTCCTCTGGGAAAATTCCCAGTAGGGGGTAACCAGCTTGAATGGGATTTCCAGTCCTACTCTTTTGAGGATGCCATCTTATATCCATGAAGTCAACCAATATAAAAGCCTGAAGAAGTTGTAAGGAAAAAAGGAACCCTTCTCCACTATTGGTGGGACTGCATGCTGGGATAACCATTGTGGAAATCAATATGGAAATTTTTACTCTGCTTAAAAAATAGAAAAGAAAATAAAATGAAAAAATAAAGAAAAGAAAATTTTTAAAATGGGGAAAAAAAGAAAGAAAGAAAAAAGAAAAAGAAAGAAAGAAAGAAAGAAAGAAAGAAAGAAAGAAAGAAAGAAAGAAAGAAAGAAAGAAAGAAAGAGCGAGCTAGGATTGGAGGTCTAATTCAAGCCAGCTATTGCACTCATGTTTATAGCAGCAAAATTCGTCATAGGTAAAACTTGGAAACAACTAAAATGCCCATAAGATGAGAAATGGATTAAAAAATACGTGGTATTTTATATAATGGAGTATACAAAGATAAATGTGAGGGTTTGGTAATTAAATGGATTCAGCTAGAGTGTATATTGGTAAGTGAAATAAATCAGATCCAGGGCTGGGAAGATGGCTTAGTAGAAAAAGTGCTTTCCTGGCAAGCGCAAGGGCCTGAGTTCAATTCCCAGTTCCACCCAAAAAATAAAAAAATAAAATCAGAACCACATGTGCAAACATCATATTATCTTGCTAGTGTGAGAACTTGAAGGAGTAATTAAAGTCTAAAAGGACAGCAGATACCATGAAATGGAAAGAATTTTTTCAATATAAAGCGAAAACTGGGATGAGGAAAAGGACAAAGGAAAGAAGGGAAAAAGTTGTATTTAGGTATACATGCTGACTCTTTTGGAAAATTGTACTTTGGATTTCTACTGGTCTTTGAAAGGAAAAGTTAATCCTTAAATTTCTTGTTCTTTTTATCATTTTTATGATTTTCAATTTCTTACAGATTTTGTTGTTTTTTTTCTTTCAGTGAATCTTGTACACTTATGTCTGGCAACCTCATCAATTAATTTGAAGATACCATCATGCAATATAGCAACCATTGCTGAATTTCTATTTGTTTAGAGAAATTTTGTACCATTTCAAATGCTGTTTCTATCACTACTTTGTATTCATTAAAAAATTAAAATTTAAAGAAAAAAGAAATTGGAAAATTTCATTTCTCTTTAAAGATAGTACCATAGATGAAGGGAACAGGGTTTGATGAATTAGACTGGACATTGTAGTGCACACCTGCAACCCCAGCGCTAGGGAGGCTGAAGACAGAAGAATCACTAGGCGTTTGATCTGTGTAGTTTGATACCCTGTAGACCCTGTACTAAATATATTTTCTAAAAGAATAAAAAAGAACGATAGTAGCAAATGTTGTACTTCTTCATATATTGGAGAATAAGACATTTAAATCATTTTAATAAGGTGTAGTCAATGAAATCTTATGGCAAATTGATAACTACCACCAATTATTTAACAAGAAATATTTTCTTCAATATAAATTTTATAGAAACATTTAAATTTACATTATTTTCTCTTGCCTCTTCAAAAACATTATCTTAATATAAGTGCTTATCAGTGGAATTAGCTTATATTGTAGTATATCATGACTTTAAAGTAAAATAAAATATAAAGCTTATATATTAGACAAAAAAATACTTCTGGCTTATAATGCCTTGCCCCCAAAGCCTCAAATATTAAATTAATTTCAGTTAACTATTTAATTAATATTGATAATATTAGGGATAGCCAAATAGCTCAGCAGATTAAAGTGTCTGCATGCAGGTGCAGGGGCCAAGGTTGTGATCCCTGGGTCTGCTGTGCTGAGCCCCACCCAGGGCATGTTGAGACAGTATTTGAGACGGCATGGTGGCCCACACTTTTCATCCCAGATCTTGTGACCAGGTGGATCACTATAAGTCTGATCTAGCAGTGAGACTCTAAACACCCTGTAGACCCTTCCTTAAAAAATAAAAAATAAAAATTTGATATTTATTATCACATGCAAATTTTATACATCTCATAATGATCTGAATTGTATTAATTATTTGACATATGTTAACTACTTATCTAGACATAAATAAGAGAATAAAAATATTTTGATAATAAAGTATTTCAATATTTCCAGTCCTTTCCAAGTTGTATATCATAGTCATCAAAGCTTTTTCAGTAATGCTTGAGCAAACACATTCATCACATATTTCTATAATTTTGCTGAAAAAAATAGCAAAATCTACTTAATTTACCAACACATTTCAGTCAATAAAATCATTATTTTTTCTCACTGTCTGAAAAGTGTACCAAAAAGTTTAATTCAGGCTTCAAAAATTATTGTGAACATAGCTTATTACTTTTAAGGTTATATTTTAGTTTTTCATTTGTAAATCAAAGACACTGGATTATACAGATTATCATTAAAGACCAATATGACTTTATACACAAAATTTTTTCTATATTGGATTATAAATTACAAGCCAAAAATACATATATATTTAATTCCTGACATAATGAATTAACTCAGTTGATTAATGCCATGTGTCTATGCATGAACTGTACAAATAAAATCAGTACTGTTTCTTCTAATTTTTTTATTGTCCTCTAAATTTAACACTATACCATAAAGGAGGTCTTTACCATAAATGAGTTTTGGTCAATGGAACAATCATAAGAGAAAAAAGAGCTCTGCCTTGGCTCTTGGCGTATGCCATAAAAATTCATCCTAAGTACATTAAAGAACTAAATATAAAAGAGAAAATGAGGGTTTTAGAGAGAACACAAAAGATCTTTCTTGCTGCCTTGGAAAAAAAAGAGATTTTTTTTAACTGTATAATTAAGATAATAAACATAAAATAATAGAAATTTGTGGACCAAATTATATATTAAATTTGAGAACTTCAGTTTTTTCAAAGAAATCATTAAGAAAGTGAACGATCCAAGGAGTGAGGGAAGATACTCATACTCCATACAGCACATTCAGAATAAGTGAGAGAACTACAAATAAATAAGGAAAATATAGATAACTCAATATGAAGCAGGCAAACAACTTGAAAAAATTTCCCCAACCAGAGTTCAAATGGTTAATGAAGCAATGAAAAAAATCAGTCAATTCCATTATCCGGGATTTTGTGCAAAAAGTGACATACAGCCTACTGGAAAAGCTATAATGAGCTAGGACAGTGAAAATGCCAAATATTGATTTTAAGGAGGGAGACTGGAGATTTCCTGATGTATAATTTTGCAAAAAAAATTTTTTCTCAGTTTTTCAAGCTCAGCATAGTTTATCACCCCGAATTTGAAGTTTTACTGATGTATTCAATATTATTCTTACATCATTAGAGACAGGGACATAGCTAAGTGGCACAAGCACTTGCTCCTGAGTTTTATTCCAAGCACCAATAAATAAATAAATAAACAAACAAACAAATAAGTAATTAAATAAGGAACAAATAGTATTCCTACATCATTTACCAGAAAGTCCTTTCAGTCCTTTTTACTATTACTTCAGTGGCTGTATTGTAATACAAATGACTATATCTGAGTTAATTAAGGACTTGGTGGGTCTACATGGTTGTTCCTAAGCCAATAACATACTTTACAAATTACAATTATCATAATAGGTCTTCAAAACAGGTACTATTGACTTTTGATTTTTTTCCTTTTTTGAGATTACCTCATAATGTTCCATTTTAGTCTCGTATAAAACTTAATCTCCTTCTTTCACACTTCTGTGATCAAACAAACCCTAATATTTCTTACTGAAACTCTTATGAGTTGAAAGATAAATTAAACAAGTAAACCATTACTGATTTGGATTTTCTGATGGAATGGGAACATTTTGAAATTTCTTTTATCTTTAGAGCTCCAAAATTGCACATGCTATTTCCTATAACGTTGCTGATAAATCTTGATTACAAAATTATTTTCACATTCTTCATAACCTCTTGCAAGTTTAAGAGTACAAATCTTACTAATGACCACAGAAACTAAGACTTATTCTTGGCTTTTGGTCTTTCAGAATATTTATATTTGTTTGTGTTTCTGGTTTCTTTCACTTCTATTACATTTAGCCATCTAAATCACTTAAATGTTTTGCTACTAATTTCGTTCAAACTCATAGAGAGCAAGACAGGCTGTTCACATTCTCTCCAGCCCTAAGAAACAACCCATATTTGTGTTTTCAGGGCACACTTATAAATTACACTGAAATATCATTCACTTAGAGTCATTCTCTGAGATTGTAAAGAGATGCATGGTCTCCAGGGGAGGGTTGTCATAAAAAGGAAAATCAAACCAGCTGAATAATACAATAAGTCTCTCTACTAAGCCAGCTCAGCCAAGCAGGCTATGAACGGTGGCAGCCTTTGAGGAGATGGCTGACAGATTTCATTTGTCGTGGATCAGATCCTGCCCTAGTGTCCCATGTCATATTTTCCCCCCAGGCACCCAGTCCAGGTGCTGTCAGGGGAATACACTGGCCCTGCCAGTGGGGGCCAGCTCTGGCCAAGCAAGTGTGTGAAAACCAACCATTTTCAACTTTCTTTTCCTGCTGTAGGGTTCAAACAATCTCTCTCACTTATTTACTAGTCATATTGAATAAGAGTGAAGCTAGGAGAAATGTTTGGCTTTTCTTTGTTTCTACTTCCCTTTTATTTCTGTCCAGACTCCTTTCTTTTTCTTCAAGGTGGTTCTCTTTTTCATTTCTTGTTTTGAATGTTTCACTAGTTCCTGTTTTAGTTGTGCATAAATTTCCCTACCTACCACAGTTCTTTTGCTTGATTTCTCCTCCTTCCTTTCTCAATATACAGAATAGAGAGAATTTGATTATCCCTCCAGGCTTAATATTTTACAGATGTGAGATTCTTTGATCAAGTAAGAGAGAATCTATCGAAGGTTATCTAAGGCTTAACTCTGCTTCTTCAACTTTCTTAGAGATTCTCGGCTTCATCATTCAATCTTTCTGTTCATTCTCATTCATTTTATTCATCCATATGTGTGTGTGTGTGTGTGTGTGTGTGTGTGTGTGTGTGTGTGTGTGTGCAAACAAGTACACTTGCCCTAGCTTGACACTTAAAAGTTTAAATTATAGGGCCGGCGAGATAGCTCAGTGGTCTAAGCACCTGCTTTGGCAAGAGTAAGGACCAGGGTTTGATTCCTGGTACTGCGTTCTGTGCGGCCCCACCCTTGGGGCATGTTGAGCTGGAGACCGAGTCTGGGCATGGTAGTGCACACCTGTAATCCCCACACTGAGGAAGTTGAAAACAGGAGGATCACTACAAGTTTGAGCTGCATAGTGAGACCCTGAATGAAATACACAAATGAAAAATGAAATTAATTTATCTATCTGTAAAGTACCCAAGATTTTACAATAAAAATCATATAGTTTAGGGCCAGCCAGATAGCTCAGCAGATTAAAATGCTTGCTTAGGCAGACACAGGGGCTGGGGATTCAATCCCAGGACCTGCTGTGCTGGCCCCGTCCCTGGGGCATGCTGAGACAGCCATTTAGACTGGGCATGGTGACGTGCACTTGTAATCCCATCGCTTGGGGACATGAAAACAGGAGACTCACTATGAGTCCGATCTATGTAGTGAGACCCTGTACACCCTATCCTAAATTTATACAAAATAAAAATACATGTAGTTTATTCATAAGCTTGAAACAATATTCAGAGCATTATTATCTATTCATATAAGTATTAAGATGTACTTATGAGGCTGGGGAGATAACTCAGTAGAATAAGCATTTGCCTGGCAAGCACACTGGTCTGAATTCAGTCCCTGGTTCCACAAAAAAAAAAAAAAAAAGGATATATTTTTATTTTATGATTTTTTTCTCTGAAATAGGAGAAGGAAATCATAAAATTAAAGTATATCTTTTTATCGCTGCTGAAGTAGGAATTTAGAATATGGTTCAATTAGAGGTTTTCAAAACTGGGTCTTTATTTATTTATTTATTATTTAATTAATTTATTTTTTTATTTTATTGAAGTACAAATATGAAACAGATGGATTTAAGACACCTTAACAAGACAGATTCGATAAATTAATACATTGCAAACTGTTTTCATACTGTTTTGGTATCATACAAGGTGCATACATGATATTATACTTATAGACATTATTATAGCAGATGTCTCTTATCAGTAAATTAAGAGTGTAGCTGTTTACTTATCTTATTTTTTATACCTGAATTATATCAAAAATTCAATAATTATTTTCCTAGTGGATGACCATAGTACTAGAAGGCGACATAATATCCTGTCCAACCACCATTAGTGCAAATCTTGCCTCTCATAGGATTATGTAGAAGCACAGCATTATTTATCCCAATTGTACTGTCTATACACACACACACCATGATTTTTTCTTTCTACACCCCTTCCTTTGTCTACACTTGTCAAAGATGGGCACTCCATTGTCATTCAACTAACTTAGGTGCTTGAACTTGACAGCACAATCCAACACAGTCCAGCATTCCACAACAATAGTGAGTTATTCAAAGAAGTTGTCGACCATAGCCATTTACAGCTCAGCTTAATATTATGGCCCCGCAATGTATACTTCATTTTTATACTTTTCTGCTGGATGGTTAAGACCTAGATAGAGCAAGACTTATATACCAACACATGTACTTTATGTTTCTTATGTGGTCAGTGAAGTCCCCTCAGGGTTTATCTTGTAGTCCTGTACATTATTCTGTGGATCCTTTGTCTGTGTCATCCATGTGAATGAGTCACGGCCAATGCTTGACCAGTTTGCTCTCTGTGAGAGCCGGAGAGAAAGTTTTCTCTCCATGTGACCCTCCCCAGGCACACTATAGAACTTCAATCACTTTCCTCTGTGGCTCCTTAATCTCCAACTGGGTCTTTATGTGAACACTCATCATTTTCAGGCAATTTTTTTCTGGAAAAAGAAAATTCTTTTTCTTTACATCTTTCTGCTTTATACACTAACAGTATAGTGAAAATTTTCAAATTATATTTATATACAACACTGAGCTATAAAACAAAAGCAGGTGAACAAAGACCAGGCTATGGTATATTAGCTTTATGGGGAGTTAGAAGCATTCTAATCGTTTTTCTTTACCAGGACTGCTATGCATTTTGGTAAGTACTTGATACACATCGAACACAAGTGGATAAAATTATATGTCCATCAACACTTTGAAAAATATGTTGAATGAAGAAGTGATTAAGAACCAGATAGCTCAGTGGACTAAAGCCCCTGCTTAGGCAGAGTACAGCTGCCACTGTTCAGCATCCCCGTGTGCTATGCCAGCCATGCCCCTGGAATGTGCTGAGGCATTGATTAAGACTCGGAGTGGTGGCATGGGCCTATTATCCCAGCAGTTGGGAGGCTGAAAGCAGAATTACTATGAGTCCAGTCTACATAATGAGACCCTGTGGACCCTGTACTAAATACATAAAAAATTATAAAAAATAGAAATGATCAAGTAATGTTGAAAATGTGGTTTTCCACTGACTGTTTTTGAAGAAAGGGGAAATTTGCACATGTGTAGGTTTTAAACAGTTTATTGCTTTGACAAAATGATAAAACGTTCTGAGAAAATGATTTTCATATATATTTGAAACAGTGAAAGTACCCTCTATTTACATTGAGTTTTGAGCAAATCAAAGAGAACTTTCAAAAATACTTTGTAAGTCAAAAATCTCTTCTCATTATCATTGTTAATAATATTTTTACAAATATTTAGGAAGACATATGAGAATATATTATTCTTTATAATAAACCTGAATTATTTGCAAAATTTATAAAATCTGTAGCATCAGGCTATTTGACTTGTTGCTGTTCATGGCCAAGTAAATTAATCCAGAGATGCTTTTACAGATTTTAGGGAAAGAATGAAAGTCCTTGGTCAGAGACCAAGCAAGTCATTAGTCACAGTAAAGCAATCGCTAAGATGTTAATATCAGTTCCTCTTGTTCCCTAGATGGAGAGAGAATAGTGTCAGATATCAACCCATACAGTGGACTGCATTGCAAGAGACATACTGAGATTTAAAACAAAACTCATTTTATAGCAAGCCATAAACAAATAAAACCTTTGCCTTTAAAAAAAATAGTCCATCATTTTTTGGTTCCTTGCTGTAATAAAACCCACAATTGAAGAAGACAATAGGGAAAAAGTGCTCAAGGCATTAATTTCTGGCCCATATCAGCCTAGGTAAGAACATGAGTGACCCATGAAAACAATGTTTGCTATAATTTTTTTTCTTATTCTTTTGTAGTTTCCATGTAAATTTTAGATGCAATGGAATAATACTCTGCCATCCAGAAAGATAAACTTAAGATTATTTTGGTAAATGGATGAAACTTGAGGACATAATTATAAATGAAGTAAATTGGACACATGGGCTTAAATATCACATTGATTCTCTTGTGCAAGAAATCTAAAGAGTAAATGACAAAAATGAAGCCTAGACATGGGAAAGCAGTAAGAGAAATGCTCAAGTAAGACGAAGAACAAGGGAGCAGGAAGGGGAATGGAAAGGAAGGGATGGGGATTAAAAAGATAAAAGAGAAACAATAAAACCAAGTTTTGCAGGTAGAAAGGAGAAGAAAGACTGGAGGAAAGGGAGAGCAGTGGCAGAAACAGAGTTTCTATTATGGAAAGATATAAATTCCCTATGATGAACATGGTTAATATAGATGCCAAAAATATACCAATAAAATTATTTTAGAAAGAAAAGTAATGTTGAGCTATAAATTACTTGGTATTTGCAATAATCATTGGCTTTTTAATTTTAAAACATTTAAGTAATACAGAAAAAAAATGCCTTTCAGCCCAGCTAGACTCAGGTTCCATCAACATTTACTCAGTGGCTACTGTGTGTTTATCATTAAGCCACTACTTTCTTACATCAGGGACCCATCAGTGCTCAGGATGAGCTGTAACTCAGACAGCAGCAAATGAGAAGAGGGAGCCCAAAGAGAAGCTGCTTGTTCAGCGATCAGTTCCATGCTGTTTCAGATGCCTCTGTTGGTATCATTTTCAGTATCTCATAGTATTCTGAAAGTTTTAGGCAGATGGCACTGTATCCTCTCATCAGTAGCTCTGTGGCCCAATTTATAACTCCTATTAATGTACTATATTCAGGAAATAATTGTATGAAGCTTGCAGAAAATATTTAATGGTCTGGATATTACTGTTGTTCCTGAATGGAGCTCGCACCCCTCTCTTCTTTTGGGCGCTAGGCACGATGGATTTTCCGTAGCTCTAAACTATGGCAGTTGACCCCTCTTGTGAACTTTGCGTAATCAATTGCACTGTTTCAAGTAGCCCTCCTGAATCTGTGTCTGGCTAACACCTCTGCATTCTTTATGTTATCACAGATTATTTTGTGGAGCACACACTACAGAGTCTGATCATATCTTTCTGTATGCGAGATTCTATACTTTCATCTCTTTTTACCTCTCTCTTTTTACCTCAGCTGTAGCTCTGTACACTTTATGTGATTATTCAATAATGAGACCAAAGATCTCTCTTATTTTCTGTTTAAGTCTCTGTCTGTAACCAGGAATAATTGCTTGTCTTTTTATATGATTAATTTCAATATCTGTTTCTTGCCTTTTTGCTAAGTTTTATGAGCACAGATGTACACTTTCAAATTTACCAAATGCTTGTACTTTTACTTACAGTAAGTTTTCAATAAATAAGAGTAGGAGGTCCTGTTATTACTTTCTTCATAGATTATGTGGTGCTTGTATTCCCATATTTATTTGATGAACAGTTTCTCCCTAAAAACTGTGCTCCCTACATCAAGGATCTGCTATGGATATCTGGAAAGTGTTGAGTAAAATAAAAATTTAAAATGCAGAGATTAAAGTAATGGAAATTTTGAAGGTACATGGAAGTCAGTGATGAAGGAAGAGTACAGGACAAGGTTTACAACCAGAAATCACTAAATTCAATCTTAACTGTCTTTCCTAGCTCAAACTCTAGGTAAAAATACACTATTATGACAAGCTTGAGCAGATGTAGCAGAATCACACAAACATCAGTTTAGGGCCTGATAGTCTAGGTATCTGTAAGGTATGTCTTCTTGGCTCCTAGATTCCCAGGATTTTCCTGCTGTGCCCTCACTTGTCAGGAAAGCAGCATCTCATTTATAAAGGATCCCCTACCACAGTATAATCATCTCCAAAATTTCACCTCCAAATATCATCATGTTGTAGTGTGAGGACTGCAATCCATGAATTTTTGATGGACACAACATTGAATCCAGGAAAAAAATATTTCTCTGTCTCTGTCTCCTCTTTCTCCATCTCTGCCTTTACCTCCACCTCCACCTTGGTCTCAGTCTGGGTCTCTGTCTCGGTCACTGTCTGTGTTGCTCTGTCTCTGTCTCTGTCTCTCTGTCTGTCTCTCTGTTTCTGTCTGTCTCTGTCTGTCTCTGTCTCTGTCTCTGCTTCTTTCTCTATCTCTGTCTGTCTCCCTGTCTTTCTCTCTGTCTGTCTCTCTGTTTCTGTTTGTCTCTGTATGTCGCTGTCTCTCTGTTTCTGTCTGTCTTTGTATGTCTCTCTGTATGTTTCTGTCTGTCTCTGTATGTCTCTGACTCTGTCTCTCTGACTTTCTGTCTGTTTCTGTCTGTCTCTGTATGTCTCTGTCTCTGTCTCTGCTTCTGTCTCTATCTCAGTCTGTCTCCCTGTCTTTCTCTCTGTCTATGTCTCTGTTTCTGTCTGTCTCTGTATGTCTCTGTTTCTGTCTGTCTCTGTATGTCTCTGTCTCTGTCTCTCTGTCTGTTTCTGTTTGTCTCTGCATGTCTCTGTCTCTGTCTCTCTATCTTTCTCTCTGTTTGTGTCTGTCTCTGTATGTCTCTGTCTGTTTCTGTCTCTTTCTGTCTGTCTCCCTGTCTTTCTCTCTGTCTCTGTTTCTGCTTGTCTCTGTCTCTGTCTCTCTCTCTTTCTCATTTTCTCTCTCTATTACTCTCTCTCTCTTGCTGCTGTCTTCCACTACCACAAACTTTCTTCTCTAACACATGCCACCCTACTTTGGAGTCAGATGATTCTAGACTGAAATCTCTACAAACTATGAGTTTCAATATATCCTCTCCTTGTTTTCTGTTTTCTTAAAGAGTATCTCTGCATCATATTTTAATAGTGTTGTTGGGGAAAGTATACATACTTCAATAAACTCTTATAAGCAATAAGTGAGACTGCACAATCTAAGTCCTTGAAACACTCGTGACTGTTGACAATGATTAGTTCAAGCCTATGTGTCCGTTTTAGGATGATATAATCTCTTCTCTTCCTGGTTTTCTTTTGCACACATAATTACTAGAGTGGTCCAGGGGAATAGATTAATAAAAGAAACATTATTTGTAGGATTATTTTATACTATTCATCCAAAAAGTAAAATGCAGAAGCATGCGGGAGATCTGTCCACACACTAGAGATGCAAAGAATCCAGCTTGCAGACTGGATCTCACATCAGTGTCCTGCAAGAGACCAGCTGAAAACGTAGAGCCCATGACAATGTCTCACACAAGTCTGTAACAAAGATCTGCCCTTGGAGAGCCTAGTGGACAGTGGTGGAAGCTAGAAAACCTGTGCCAGAGAGATAAAGCAACTTCGCCTGTATCTACAGATCTGTGTGGCTGATCTTCATGGAAGCCAGGACGTGATACCCAAGTTAAGGTCCACAGGATACCAGGAAGAGCCACGGCACACTCAACAACGTCAAGGGCCCATGCCCTTCTGTGAATGAAATACCTGAAAACTTGCATGACAAGCTTCTCCACGAGAGTCAACAGCATGCCTTTCTCCCCATCAGTTCTCCTTTGATGCTGCCGCAGCAATCCTCAGATGAGTCACCCACATCAAGCGCCATGCTGGTTCAGTTCAGCTGGGTGGTACAAGCCAAGCATTAGCTAATATACCACAGTTGCAATCACTTTTCCTAGTCACACACCAGAAATCTAATACATGTTGAGGACAGTTGTCATGTTTGTATGGATGAAACTCTGGAATTAGATTTTTATTTTTCCCAAATTAAACATTATTATGTAAAAAAAGTAACTACGTAAGGTCCAGTTGATTTCACCTGGTTCTTATTTACTTAAATAATTGCATTTTTACAGCATGCTACAGTTTTTTGTTGTACACTGGAAAGTAAATTATATTTAGTATACTTAAACTCAAATTTCCAGGTCTTACTTGACATTAACATTTGAGAATTATATGTTTATTATATAAAAGTGATGTATTCTAAAGAGATAAATGTGGAGGCTCATTACTAGTTTAAAAATACCTCTTTCCTCTGAAGTTCACTTAGAAAATGGTAAATTCAAGAAACAGAAATGGAAAGTCCAATCAAGAATATATACAGAGTAGCGGCTGCAATATTGCTGTCATTGTTAAATGCCAACTCCAGAAAGCACTGAGACCAAGTATGCTAAGAATCATAACCATGAAGATAAGCCCCTCTTTGGCTTGCAGTTGACATGAGTCAAAGAAATTTACTGGTTAGACATTTTACTTCCTAGAAGCTGTATTGGGGGATTACTTCCCCCTCATGATGAAGTTAGGGATCTCTGAAGTACAGCTGTGCAAATTATCCTCTGAACCACATTTGAAACTAAATTGTTTATTCAGAGATCTAAGAAAGGGAGGTCATGGGTGTTCCTTTAGCAAAACTATGGGAGAGGCTTCCAGTTAAGAGGATCAGCCAAGGAAGTGGGTAAGCAAGAAAGAGAGCGAGAGACATGGACAGACAGAAGAAGACACAGACACAGACATAAAATACAGAGACAGAGACAGAGACAGACAGACAGGCTAGACTTAGAAACAAGTACTTTTTATGGGAGGCTAGAGTGTTAGAATGTAGAAAAGACACCTAGAATTTTATTATTTTGTTTGCATATCACTTGATCACATTCTGGAGGTAACAATAAGGAGAACTTGCATTGTTACTAATGGTCTGATGGTCTTCTTGCTCAAGTAGCATAAAAATTACAAATTAGCAAAATGTACCTCCTTTAGCATTAGCTGTCCTGAGTGATAACTGCCACTTGCTCTGTGTTCTCAATATCAGCGACTCTCCCTACTGCTCTTAGTAGCTGGAACCACGAGATTTGAGAAACTCACTATTGTTCCCTGTCAGTGATTCCATTGCTACTCGTGACCTTAAGTGTAACCAGCTCATTGCTGTTTGCTTTCAGAATCAGCAGATTTGAGGAAACCATCTCAGCCAGCTTTACTCTAGATAGAAATCTTGAACTATTAAGATAAAACCACTCTAAACAATCCTTAGATTGCAGTATGAAAGAAAGGACTATAGCAATGGATCCAATAAGGAAAAGGGGCTTCTTATACAGCCAGAAAAGGCCACCCAGAATCCATCTTACAAAGTTCAGAGCGTCTCTTTATTCATCGTAGGGGAGGCCCTCTTTGAAGTCTACAGGGGAGATACTGGCTACAGAGAACCTACAGGGTAGTATCTATTTCCTCGATTGAAACATGACTTTTGCCATCGCAAAGCAACTCTCTGCATGAATGTAAGCCATTGAGTATGCATGAGTGTCAGACAGGAAGGAAAGAATTTCTAAATGTCCCACGTGGGGAGTGTGTGACCCTTCTTTTCAGCCTCAGTGGCCGGCCCCTAACATACAGTATATACCTGGTCAGGAAAAGGTCTTCATAGCCTGCTTGTAGGTATGTTAAGGTAACAGAAAAATACGATATTTTAAAGACTTCAAAGTTATGTCCTCCTCAAAAGAAGTGATAGGTTAATATGTTAATGTGATAACAATGCAATTTTTATAGCATTTAAAACAGGTGAGATAGCTCAGTGGACTAAGGGCCTGATTAGGCAAGTGCAAGGACTGGGGTTCAATACCTGGTGCCAGCCCACCCACTATGGGTGCTCTGAGTCAGCAACGGCGACCAAGCATTGTGTTATAAGCCTGTAATCCCAGCACCAGGAGGCTTGAAAACAGGAGGATCACTGTGAGTGAGTCTGAGCCATGTAGTGAGATCCTGCACAAAATACATAAAATAAAATAAAATATTAAGACATAGAAAGTGGGGGTCTTTGGTGGAACAATTAATAAACGTGTAGAACATTTATGTGCAATTTAAAGGAGGCAAATATTGTTAAATACAATCTACTAGATGAATTTCAAGCATGTTATACTCAATAAAAATAACATATCTCTAAACTGTGCACGATTAAATTTATACTACATTTATAAAACGATAAACAGACATGGAAAACTAGAAGTTTAAGAATGAGACAATAATTCTTTATGTTCATTTGGTTTCAATGTATCCAAATCTTAAGATGTGACAACATATCACATGCAAAGTCATGAAAAACAGTGCCTACACTCTAGAGATCTAGATCTGGTCTAATTCATCATTTTGGGTCAATACTTCCAATTCCCTGTTTTAATAATAAATTACTACCTAAAATATTAATATTAGGGTAAACATAATAACAGTTACAAAGGAATTATCTTGATAGATATTATATAATTTGTGAGTCTGTACTTAAATTTAAGTTTTTAAAAATTCAGTGCATGTACCAGGTGCTAACTTCATTGCTAGAGATTCAAACAGCATGATGAATTTCTTTCTTTATGGAGCTCTTTTTTTTTTTTTTTTTTTTTTTTTTGTCTTTTTAAGACAGTTTCACCACGTAGTTTAGGCTGGCCTTGAGCTCATGTTGTAGCCTAGGCTGATTTTGAATTCAGCCACTAGGATTACAAGTGTGCGCTACCTCACTTAGACTAAAGGAACCTCCCCTCCTTCCCCTCCCCTCCCCTCTGCCTTTTCTTTTTTTTTTTTTTTTTTTTTTTGCGGAACCAGGGATTGAACTCAAGCCCCATTCTGCTGAGTATCTCCCCGGCCCCAAGAGTAAGGTATTTCTGTCAAAGTCATGGTTAACTTAATTTTTCTCAAGACCTTCAGATGCAGATAGTAGCACCATGTTAATGTTGTTAAAATGAAAAGTGAAAGGAGGAATTTACTTAGCAGACATGATATTATAGATGAGCTCAAAAGCTAAGTATTACCACAAGTGATGCCACAACTCCCATAGACTTCATATCTTAGATCATGGAAATTGATGGATCCTGCCATGTTTTTGTGGTAAATCTCATGAGTTTTCTGAGTGCAGTGCTCCTTAGAGTCTTTATTTATGGATTAGAGTTGCCACAAGTGTTAAAAAGTATTTTCCCTTGAGGGATTAATTTAATAGCCAGACTATATGAGTCTTTATTCTACAACGTAAGTTATACTCTTCTTTATGGAAGCTTTGTCCTTTTGATTCTGCTAATGAGTGTGTAGAAGTACTGTTTCTCAGTAACTCACAAAACATAAACAATATGTGACTGTCATTTATGTGCCCCTAAGGAGCATTAGAGTTTAATACAAAATCTTAT
This sequence comes from Ctenomys sociabilis, assembly GCA_004027165.1. Classification (NCBI taxonomy): domain Eukaryota; kingdom Metazoa; phylum Chordata; class Mammalia; order Rodentia; family Ctenomyidae; genus Ctenomys; species Ctenomys sociabilis. Next base: position 184,068 of record PVKA01000443.1, on the reverse strand, counting down.
ACTTAATCCTGCAGAAAAAATAATTTACTTCGGAAGCTGAGAAGAACATAAATCATATAATTGGACCAAAGTGGACATTAATGGAAGTCTCCAACCTGAGTGGACTTTCTCAGCCTGCAGCGAGCAGAAGCACTACTCTTGCAGCAAGTTTGGCTCAGCAAACTCAGCAAACGGTACAGGAGATAAGACAGAACAAGCAATTTGCAAGTCCTGGAAACATCCTAAAATTTATAGCATGTACTTCAAAGGACTCAGCCCACTGAGATGCAAGACTATTGGATAACTTTAACAGCTACTCATTGGATTCTTCCTGCCTAATATCCCTTGCCTTCTCTCTGTCCCTAGAAAAGGGTTACACTTCTCTTTGCTTGGGGCAGAAGGCCTGCTTGTACTCTCTTCCTGAACCCAGGCATAATAAATTTTATGTCATGTCTCCTTGCACAGCCTGGTGGTCTCTGCTGGTTATAATGGTTCTATTTTTCCTCTGCTCTGTGTGACCTTGGTCAAACAACTCAAGCACATTAAGAAAGGTTGTTAGAATACTGGCTATGAGGCTTTCAATTATGCACTTTAGTGACCTGTCTCATGTGAAATCTGAACAGTGTTTGTAGGTACAACAAATTAAATGCAGTTTGGTGCTCTTTTTCTAGTAATAATAATTTGTATATAATAATTTATATTTTTATGTTGAAATGATTGAAAATGAGCATGTGATTTTCCCCAAACATGCAATAGTGTTTAAGTCAGAGACTATCAGGGTAGGGATGACCTTTTAACAGATCATTCACACTTTCCTTTAATGGCTAGGACCAGGTGCATTCATTCTTTGTGTTCTGTAATGCCGCACAGTAAAGTGGTGTTTTATCTATTTGAGCAGCTGAATATCCATTCAGATTCACAATACTTATACTTTATTTTTTTATTTATTATTATTATTTTTTCTTTGGTCGGGACCAGGAATTGAATTCAGGCCCTTGAGCTTGCTAGGGAAGCACTTATTCCACTGAGCCATCTCCTCTGCCCCTTATACTTACACTTTAAAGAGAGCACAATATATCAAACATGAAATCAATAGTTTGATTTCTAGACTGTCATGACCTAGATTATGTTGACTATTAGCATGTTATATTTGTTCCTTCATCCAGACCCTCCTTTTTAAGAAAACATTTACTTGAAGTCTAAATTTTCCTTAAAAATCAAATAGGCAAATTTCAAAGGAAATTGCACTTGTACTTAAGAGTTTGAATTATCATTTTCAGAAAGGAACCCTTAGCTATTTTTTACTGTTATACTGATTATAGATCATTATCTAAATTAATTCAGAATAAATGTGCATTACAGAAAACATGAGAAAGAACAAAGCATTTAGAGTCAAAAATTCTGTTTTTCTTTTTAATGTGGCTTTGCTTGTTGGAACTTTAAAAAAAATAGTCAAGATCCATGACTTGCTTGTGTGGAAACAGTTTGCTATCTGGCCCGGAAGAGTGGTCCTCTACCCACCCGCATGATGAACCACCTGGGGATTATGTGAGTGAAGGTATGAAAATGCAACATCCAGAAGTCTATCTCTAGTAAACATCATTCAAAACGTCACAGCATAACACATTTAAACTTGTGTCTTCGCGGAGAATCTGAAGCCATTCTGGTATATAAATTGGTTTTCTTTTCTAGGTCCTCAAATAGGAACTGTGGCCATCCCAATAATGTCAATGTCATTAAATGATTGGTTTGGATGACAAAATGAAAAGAGAGCTCTCTGGCCACAGACTTTTCTCTGAACCACATAGTTGTGCAGCTTAATGTTATAAAAATTAGCACTGAACCAACAATTGGTATTTTGATTTGTGTTAAGCACAGGAGCCTCTCCCCCAGAGGCTCCTGCAGCGAGTCGTGTGCTCTGCCCTCTCACTGCAGCAGATGCTGGAGCAGAGACTACCATGGCAGCTCACACTTTGCCCATTGGAGGTGGAGTCATCTTCCCAGGTATAGAATGGAAGCTGCTGCAAAGCTACCCGCAGCTGACCACGTCATTCTGGGGTAACGCAGTGTCTTCCCAGTGGCTCTTGGTTTCATTCTCAAACTCTTTATTCATTCATCACTAGATAGTGGACTGGGCTTGTAAAATGGGAGCTATCAGCCAGTTTTAAAATCAAAGGATTACTATTGTCAAAAATGCGTATTCCATTGCCATTCAAATATTGTACGTGTGTGAATTCAACAAAATAATCCAATAGTCCAGTAGTCCATAATAGTAGTGGGTTATCCTTAGGACTGGCAATGTCAAAAGTTGTTTACTTGAGCCTTTTACAACTCATCATAATAATATGGCTTTAAATTTTATACCTCGTGTATACTTTTTTGCTGGATGGCTAACACCAAGATAAAGCAAGACCTATATAACAAGAAATGTGACTTTTGTATCTGACAAGGTCAGTCGAATATGGACTATCCATCTCTGACAAAATTAAACAAAAAAGAGGATGTAAAGGAAGGACCATTTTGTAGTGAAAAAAATATATATGTACATACAAAATAAGTAGGATAGATATTCAGCTACTTTCTCTTAATTCACTTAGAAAAGATTTGTACTAATAGTGTTTAGACAAGTTATCATATTACACCTTATACTATGAATAACTACTACAAAGACAATATACAATGTAATAATTATTGTAACTGTCCTACTAATCTGTTTTGAAACTGTCTCAATGCTATTTGTTTTTAAACAAAATTAATATAAAAAATAAATAAATAAATCAAAAGAAGCTTATTGATGAAGATCAAAATCAAATTCCTTCTGCAAGCTCTCTAGATTGTACCGTAAAATTCACATTATCTCTTTCTTTGCTAATTATGTTTTTATCTTCCATCTCTTTCTGGGTTATACAGATTATTACTTCTGACTTTGAAGGTTCATGTCCAATATTCTTCTTCCCTTTTATTCCTAGAACTTCTTTTATTGTGTCTCTCAATCTAATTTCTTAGTCAATAGTCAAATTTTCTTTTTGCCTTGGTAGGGCCAGGAATATAGCTCAGTAGCATAAGTGCTTGCCTAACAAGCTCTAGGTCCCAAGTTTGATCCCCAGTACCACAAAAAAAAAAAAAAAAAACAGAAAGAAATTTCTTGGTTGTTCAACTGATGCTTTCTTTTAATTTTATTTTAAAGTGAATGAAAAACAATAGAAGAAAGAGAATTTCAGGACAAGATGATAAATTAATAAAGATTATTTTATGTACTGTTATCTCAGATTATCAGATATAAGTATGTAAGATTGATCAAAAATACAAGCACTAACTGTTAGTAGCACAATTATCTTAGTATCTGAGTGTGTATTCATATGTATATATAGATTTTTTTTTCTTCTTCTTTTCTCCTTTCCCCCATTTCAATAGTTTTTTTTTTTTTTTTTTTTTTTCCTTTTTGAGCAGTTTCACTTTTATAGTGTCCATTGTATTTTTGGATCTTCGTTACTCTTTCAGGCTGTTTCACAGGGAAACAATAGGAGGTTTTGCTATCAATCCTTTAAGGCACTATTTGCAATCCTTAATTTTCTATTCATATGTGAGCTTCTTTTTTCTTGGCTTTAATTCTAAGCTCCAAGTTTTGTGATAGAAATGAAAGGCTTCTCTTATGATCACTGTACTCTCAATGGCTAAAGCACAAAATTTGACATGTAACAGGTGCTCTGTACTTGTTGTGGGTCACAAGGATAGATCACACATTTAAATCTTCCTTCTTAGACAAAAACACTGCTGTTGTGTTTCCCTGACTGTGGACCTGTTACTTTATCCAATCATTTTTGTGTTACTTTCTTTTTTTCCTGCAGTACCAGGGATTGAATACAGGACCTTGCACTTGCCAGGCAAGTGCTTATTCTACTGACCTATCTCCCTGGCCCTGTGATACTTTCTAAGTTATTATTTTAATAGTTTCAACAGTTGCTTGCATAATATTTTGATTTTTAAAATTCACTATCATACTTTTAAGTATCTCAGAGCTCATATTTTACTTCTTTCATATATTATTTAAATTTTTTTCTTGGTTGAAATACATTTTTTCTAAAAATATTACATGTTGTCAACTATTCTTATATATTATGAGGATTTGGTTGTCTTTCTCAAAGGTTGTGTTCATTTCTTTTTTGATATTTTTGTGTATTCATTTCTTATAACCTACTAACTTTGCCATTAATTTTTGAGTAACAGAGATACTCTTCACATGAATAAAGAATTTTAGGTTAGTGTTCACCTTTAAAAATCACTAAGTGCTTTCTAAAGAAACCCAATTCAATGTTCATATTTATCAACTGGTGATACTGATTAGTGGAAAAAAAAAATACTTTTCCTATGAGTATAAAGATACAAGGGCAATACAAATACAAGGGGTGGCACATTAAACCTGATAAGGCCAGCTCAGTGCTCTGGTTGACCAGATCAGGCATTCTAAATAGGAAGGGCCACACGTGCAGCTCAGCAGCACAGCACCTGCCTGGCAAGCCCAAGGTCCTGAGTTCATTTATGTGGACCCAAGTAAACATCAGAGAATGATTTGAGTAATGTAAATCATATACACAAAGAATAAAAAATGTCAAAGCACCCTTACTTCTATCTATGAATCTGACTCTTAAATTATCTATTGTGCCTAGGGTCTCTGTGTAATGGTTGTGTTGGGTTCATATCCTTCTAGAAAGAAAAGCTCCCAGAATGAGTAGCAGAAGTGGAGTCTCATAGCTCATGTCATGTTCATGTATCACATAATATTACTTCTGATTTCCAGGTCTTGCTAAAATAGTTTTGAGTGAGACTGCTTTTGGTTGCTCCTGTACCATTACCTGCTCTACTTTTAATCTCTACACTCTATTTAGAAAGTTAGTAATAGCAGAGCGGTTGCAAATATTCCATGGGGCTGGGGAGATAGCTCAGTAGAGTAAGTGCTTGCCTGACAAGTGTAAGGCCCTGAGTTCAATCCCCAGTTCCACCAAAAATATAATCTTCCAAAAATGTGTTGAATCTTTATATATGCAAATATATTTTCTCATCCTTCTGGTACTCAAGTGTTCATTGTTTTTAATATCACCTACTATCAGCTTAGTAGATATTTAGGTAACAAATATAAGTATTTAATAAAATATGTTAAGCCTAGTTTTTATTCCGTAACAATGAAATCCAATTGGACATGCAGTAATGCACAGTAAGTTTACATTCTAAGTTAAATAAGAACTCCTAATTTTGGATTAACATCATGTTGCATCTTACTTCCAAATATTGAATTTCAATCAAACAGAGGATCATTTCTGTTCAGAGATTTATAGTTTAGCAGATGCCTCAACTATTATATCTCTGTTTTCTGCTCTGTATTAATTAAAAGTCTTCAATGTCTCATTTCTTCTGTCCTTGGCTATAGACCACTGATCTGAACAATTAATTACTCCAGGCGGAATGTATAGCTAGTACCAGCTCAGGTGAATAATAAAATAGAAATTTATTGCAGTTAATTTGGGAGCCTGTCAATGCCCTCATATGAAAAAAAACATATAAAATAGTTTTCTATTTTACATTTTGGTTATAAAAAATAAAGATATAATTATTTTTCTCCAGAGGCATCTTTATGCCACACGCTGGAGCCACACGCTGGAGCATGATACTTAATATTTTTCATATGAGCATCACAACACTTAAGGGAAGTTCATATTGTAATGAACTTATTATCAGACCCATTTAATGGACAAATTAATTCAGTTTTAGGAAAAGAAGAACTTGATTTAATGTGTATGCAATTTTGTTAATGATAATGAAACTATTTTAAGTGTTTCACTTGAGCCAGACCCAGAAACAATTATTATTTTCTTATTTAACACATTTAATCAGCATAAAACTCCTGAGTAATAGATAGTGTTATACTCACTTTGAAAAGTGAGAAAACCATAATTTGTGAAATTTTAAACAAAGATAACAGAATCCATGATACATCATGAAACTTAACGGAAATTTGAGCTGAGAACTGTCTGATCTTAAGTATGTTTTTCTTCCCCAACCATCATATAGCTTTTATAAACATATGTTGGACTACTATATGCTCTTTTTAAAAAAAATATCAACTAAAATGATTTTGAACCTAGAATAGTGATGAAGAAATTACATATTAGTAAGCCCACCTGTAATCTTGACTTTTTTTTTTCCTTTTGATAATTAATCCACAAATGAGTGAAGAACACAAACTTCACTTAGGTAACTGCCTAAGAGTTTATATGGCAGAAGATAATTCAGTAGAAGCCCCCCTTTTTCCAAGTACAGATCATACCTTCAATAATATTCAAGAACTTCCATTCAGTGTTGACACCATTTGCAATTGTGCAAATGACATTATCAGACTGTCAGGCAAATTGAAGCAATTATCTCACGAGCCTTAAGTAATGCACACATTGACATATATTTGCCTTTAATAGCAAGGAACGATCTGTCAGCTGAAAAGCAGCTCTATCATTGCAGTGCTTCTTAGACATTTATTTCATTTCTGGGGAAATGACAACTTTGGCAATAAACAGTGATATTCTTTCACTTAAGGTGAGTTTTAGGATTAGAGAGTTGATTTGGCACTGGCAGCTTGGCATATATTAGCATATGAAAACACTCAGCAAAGCGTCTCTTGGGAAAAGCTGTAATTAATCATAGACAAACAAATTGTAATTCGTATTACGCATGATAGTGAAGAAATAATATCTTAGCTTTACGTAGGCTGGATTCCAATGGGGAATGAAGAGCAATGAGCTGCACAGTTGGAAGCTGTGTTTGAGTGTTTGAACATAAAGATCACCCTATGATGCATTTCCATGACAGAGAGAACAAAGCAAAATAAAACATGATGGGATAAATAATCATAAGTAACAGCATGAGAGAGAGTCTTTCCTACTACGGAGAAGAGGGCTTCTTTAGTGCCCGTTGAGTTTCAGTTCGTGTATTAAAATGTAAGATACTCAAGAATGAAAACAGGAATTTTGACTCTGGCACACAAATTGAAGAGGTAAGAAGTTTGGGTATCAGAACTCTGGTTTTTGCCACAGTCTTCTTCCATGTCGTCTGCCATTGTTATTCATACGGAATGGAGGCATCCAAGATAGTTTAGAATGGACACTAAGAAATTGTTCATCATTTATACAGATTTTTGCTGGTCCATGAATTTTTCTGAAATACTGAACACAGTTCACATTTAGCTGGTAAATAATAGTGTATTTTATGAATCTGATGCAATAGTGACAGCTGTAATCTACCTAGATTTATGCAACTTTGTATTTCTTTAGGTCATTTTTTGCATTATTTTCCTAGGGCCTTTCTGATATATAATAAGTATATTCATAGTAGGATACTGGTAAGCATGCACATCACACAGATCCTTTTTACTTCTACTTCCTCCTCCACCATCTCCAGACATTATTATTTTTAAATAAATTAAAATGTTCTCAGAGTTTCATAAGAGACTCTGAGCCTGTGACACAACGTCTATTGTCCCTCAAGAATAAGTCCGGCCTGGGAAGAGGTCTCATATGGGCTATCTGACTGATCTCCTTAGATAGCCAAATAAACAAACAAACAAATAAATAAACTGAGAAGTGAAGCACTTTCCTTTCTATGCAAGTAAATATGCACATAGATATTGGCCTCCTTTGTAGTTTCTGTACTAAATTCCTCATTCCTCATTATAATTTTCAATATGTGTTCATAAGTGTGTAAAAGATAAAGTATCTATTTATCTATCTATCTATCTATCTATCTATCTATCTATCTATCTATCTATCTATCTATCTATCTATCTATCTATCTATCTGGCAGGTATGGGGATTGAATTCAGAGTTCAGGCCCTTGCCCTTGTGCTTGCCAGGAAAGTACTTATTTACTGAGCTATCTATCTGGCCCCTAAGGTAAGGTTTATATGGACATCATAATACCATCAAATGGTTCTACAAAGTTTGTAGTTTCAGTACAAGAAAAAAATTAAACTTTTTTTCTCTATTTGGCAGCAATTTATATTTAGTATTCAGTCATGGATATTTCTCACAAGAATCTAGTGTGCAATTTTGAAATCTGTCGTTGATTCTGGCATTTCTTTATAAATGAATGTTTACCTGCTATTACTTCTACTTGGACAAATCTCTCCAGTCTGCTCATTCCATTCAAAATGGGTTAGCATCTCAAACATGAATATTTCTGTCTGTGACATCCAACTTCATATTATACCAAAAAAAATCCATTTGGCATTGTGTTCAACCACAAGGGTACATTTATAAAGCATGAAGTGTGAACAAATTTGATAACTTGCTCTTAATACAGGGTGACTACCTAGATAAGAGCAATAAGTCTATCAAAACCCCTTGTGTCATTTCTGTTTTGTCACCAAAATGATGAGCACAGGCAAATTATGACAATTTATCATGACTTGTTTAACTATGGCTATGAAAACCCTACTCTTATGCTCCAAAATGATATCACTTTTGTTTTCAAAACTAATGCTTAGTTTGTTTTGTGAGGACTATCCTAGGCTAGTAGATTGTTACAGAAAGTAAAAGGAAGGAACCTGCTTTGAAATGTAGCAAGCTGTCTATTCTGTGGTGGTTCTGTAATAATTCTGCATGCATTATTAAGAAAGAAAAGATATTTCATCCCCAGTATATTCAGGAAAAAGAAGAAATGAGGAAAAATTATGGGAGACTATAACAGCATCCAGATATACAAGTTTTATCTCTGAAATTTATGTTAATGAGCTTTATTTAAATAATGTACCCACAAAATTTAAAATTTAAACATAGAGTTGACTAATTTTAGCAAATTAAATGCATTGAACTACCAACAGAATTTTAATATTACTTCTCTGCAAATTCTCATTTGATTTGGAATCCTGCCCCTGTGAAAATTTGAACTGTTTCCACTCTTGCTAGAGTTTCACAAAGGATGCCTCATTGTGCCATTTTTTTTTTTCTGTCTGGCTCTTTTCATTTACAATACAATGTTCAAAAATCCATTCATGGGGCTGCGGAGATGGCTCAATATAATAAGTGTTTCCCTGGCAAGTGCAAGGGTCTGAGTTTAATCCCTGGTTCCACTAAAAAAAAAAAAAAAAAAAAAAAAAAAATCCATTGGTGTTATTGCAAGTAGTTCACTCTTAATTGCTAAGGATTACACTTTTAGTTTCTTTTTTCTGTTGTTTTGTTTGTTTGTTTTTTGGCAATACGGGGGATTGAACTTGACCCAGTGCTTTTCATGCAGGCAAGTATTTCCTTGAGCTCTCTTCCTGGCCTTAAGTATTACTCTTTCATATGTATTATAAACCTTGTACGCATTCACCATTGATGGACCAGTGAGTTATTTCTAGCTATTAGTAATGAAGCCGCTCATAGCATTTCTTTACAAATGTCACACAATAAAATATTTCTTTATGCAAAATTATATGTCCAAGTAATAGCTAAGTAGTAGGGTTGCTGTTGGGCACAGAAAATACAATTTAACTTTTTAGGCAACTGACAACATGCTTTTCAAATGATGATGTTATTTTGAGAAGTTTTTTCAGGAACATCCCATCATGTCGTGTATTCCTTATTCTTATCAATATTTGATACTGTCAGATTCTGTTGTTTTTTGTTTTATATATTTACACCTCATTGAAGTTTCAGTGTGCAATTTCCTAATGACAAATATGGTCTGGCTTTTATTTATTTGGCATCTAACAACTTTTTATGCTGTTTATTAAAATATTTAAAATATTTTCTATATTTTATTAAAGTATTAAAATATTTCTGTATTTTATTTATTGCATTGTTTATCTTCTAGTTAGTAGTTTGTGAAATGGCCTAAGATATTCTGAATATGAACCAACTTCCTTTCATTGTTTATGTTTTTATGTCATGAATAAGAAAGTGTGCCAAATGCAAAACCATGCTTATGTATTTTTATATTTTTCTGTGAGTGCAATGGTTGTATTTGTTACTTCAAGGCATTTGGCCCATTCTGAGGCAGTGTCATGAGGGTTTGTGTACAGGTGACCATCTACTTGTCCTGCCATTACTGTAGTGGGCTAGAAATCCCCTTGCAAAATCATTCACCATAAATGTACAGATTTCGTTTTTTGTTATTGTTGTTGCTGTTTTGTTTTCTTTAATGTATTTGGTTGTTGTTGTGTCTCACTATGCAGCTCAAACTCATAGTGATCCTCTTGCTTTCAGCCTCCCCACTGCTGGGATTACAGGCGAACACCACCACACCCAGCGGGAATGGTGCCAGGGATTGAACCGTGGTCCCTGTGCTTGCCTAAGCTTGCCTAACCAGGCACTTTTAGCCCGCTGAGTTATCTTGGCAGGTTATAGGTTTATTTCTGAATGCTACATTATGTTCTACTGATCTCTTAAATTCTACAGAGAATGTTTAAATGAAAATGTTCAAAACAGTTAAGATAGATATACAGCTACTTTATCTTAGTTCAGTGAGAATAAAGATTTGTACTATTAGTGTTTAGACAAGATACCATGTCTACATCTTGTACTATGAATAACTACTATAAAGACAATACACAATGTATTAATTATTGTAACTGTCCTACTCACCTGTTCTGAAACTATTTCATTGCTATTTCTTTCTCAAAAAGATTAATTAAAAAAATAAAAACACAGTCCACTAAAAAAAGTATGTATGTAAAAGAAAAGTATTATTTTACAAAGCACATTGTCCTTAATCCTCTCAAAATACTCTCCTTCACTTCAAACACATTTATTCTTTGCTTATTTCTTACAACTTTGCGCAGCAGTTGCAAAAATCCATTTTCATGGATTGTCTTTGTAGATTAGAAATATGGTTAATATTGCTACCAAGGAAAAGCAAATTGGTTAAAACCCTAACTAAGGCATGACCTACTCCACTTTGGTCTCCAAATCTGACACTCCTGACTTCTGTCTATTCCCCAGAGGGAAAGATCACAAAATGTGAATGCATTGGACTGATTCAGGCCATGGAGGCATCAGGAGAGAGGACACTGGTGCTGGGGATGTGTGTCCAAGTGAGGGAAAGCATTGAGAGGGAGATCAATGACAGCATGTCTTTTCCTTTAATAATATCATTAATTATATATTCACTCTATTTTTTATCTCAACTGATAGAGTCTATCTTTATGCCTTATCATTTGTCTTGATTCAAAGCTTTAGAAAAAGTTGTGAAATATGAGAACTTCCACTTTGGTCTTCCTTTTCTTGGTTTTTTAAAAACTATTTGGGAAATTTTATAAATTTGTCTTTAAATTTTATGTCATTTTAAATTTCATGTGAATTTTTGAACTAAACTTTTACATTTTTAAAAAGTTTGACACATATTTCTAAAGCATGTTAAATATATTTTTATAAACAAATCATCAGGTATTCTGGCAGAGATTTCACTGAATCAGCTTACTAATGTGAGAAGTATCACCATTTTAATAACATTGAACTTTTCAATTCATGAGCTTGGGATTTTAAAAAAATTCTTTAGATCTTCAGTTTCTTGCAACAATGATTTGCTACTTATATACATAAGTTTTACATTTCTTTGTTCATTTCTTGCCTATCCTATCATTTTTGAAACTATTTTTAATTTTATTTCTGGTTATAATTGCTGTTTTCTTTGTGGAAAGGGTACATAAACACAATAAATTTCTTAAATACCAATTTTATATCTCTAAACATTCCTGAATATGTATTAGTTCTGATTATTTTAGTGAGTATTTTGAGATTTTCTGTATACATCTGCATTTTCTAATCTGAATAGCTTTAATATTAATATTTTTGCTTATTTTTTGTTTCATTGAAGTACAAATATCAATGAGATAGTTTTAAGATACCTTGACAAGATGGATTTCATAAATTAATACATTGCAAACTGTTTTCATAATGTTTTGGTATCATAGAAGGTACATACATGATATTATACTTACAGACATTATTATACCATATGTCTCTTATCAGTAAATTAAGAGAGTGTAGCTGTTTGGGTATCTTATTTTTTATACCTGAATTACATCAAAGATTCAATAATTAATACTTTCTACCTTGTTATTTTCCTAGTGGTTGTCCATAGTACTAGAAGCCGACATAATATCCCGTCCAACCACCATTAGTGCAAATCTTGCCTCTCGTAGAATTATGTAGAAGCATGGCGTTATCTATCCCAACACACACATCATGATTCTTTCTTTCTATAAGGAACATAAAGTACATGTGTTGGTATATACGTCTTGCTCTATCTAGGTCTTAACTATCCAGCAGAAAAGTATAAAAATGAAGTACACACTACAGGGCCATAATAATAAGTTGAGCTGTAAATGGCTATCATCGACAACTTCTTCGGATAACTCAATATTGTTGTGGAATGCTAGACTGTGTTGAATTGTGTTGTTGAGTTCAGGCACCTAAAGTAGTTGAATGACAATGGAGTGCCCATGTTTGGCAGGTGTAGACCTTTAATATTAATATTAGTAGTAAGAACAGTGCTAATTGTTTTTATTTTTGCCTCATTTTCCTCACAAGGATAATAGAGTAGTGTTGAATAGAAGCTGTGCAAGATGGTTTTATTCTTTTGTTTCTGTTTTAGGAGAGAAACAACCAGGTCTTTAACTGTTAAATATAAGCTTACCAAGCTATATAAAAACCTGTAAATATAATATCATGTATGCACCTTGTACAATACCAAAATGTTATGAAAACAGCTTGCAATGTATTATTTCATCGACTCTGTATGGTTATAGTGTTTTGAAACTGTCTGATTGACATTTGTATTTCAATAAAAAAATAATAAAATAAAACAAAACAAAAAAAAATAAATATAAGCTTACCTTAAAGAGGTTTTATTCTACTTCATTTGTTGATTGCTGTATTACAAATATATACCACATTAAAAATATTTTTCTGTGTCTTTTCAGATGATTCTATCATTTATGTTATGATTCATTTTTATTTTATAAAATTTAACATGTTGTTATGTATATACCTATTATACTTGTATCTTCTTAGAGAAGTGATCCATTTACCATTATATAATGTCTTCTTTTGGCTTTGATACTTTTTCTTGCTGTGAAATTTGTTCTGAAATTAATACAGTTATTCTTGCTTTTTAATTAATGTGACATTTTTCACCCATTTTCTTTTTTTTTAAATTTTTGTTTTATTGAAGTACAAATATCAATGGGATAGTTTTAAGATACCTTGACAAGATGGATTTCATAAATTAATACATTGCAAACTGTTTTCATAATGTTTTGGTATCATAGAAGGTGCATACATGATATTATATTTACAGACATTATTACACCGTCTGTCTCTTATCAGTAAATTAAGAGTGTAGCTCTTTGTGTATCTTATTTTTTATACCTGAATTACATCAAAGATTCAATAATTAATACTTTCTACCTTGTTATTTTACTAGTGGTTGTCCATAGTACTAGAACCAACCACCATTAGTACAAATCTTGCCTCTCATAGAATTATGTAGAAGCACAATGTTATCTATTCCAACTGTACTGTCCATACCCACATCATGATTCTTTCTTTCTATACCCCTTCCTTTGTCTATGCCTGTCAAAGATCGGCACATCATTGTCATTCAACTAACTTAGGTGCTTGAACTCGACAGCACAATCCAACACAGTCCAGCATTCCACAACAATGGTGAGTTATCCAAAGAAGTTGTCAACCATAGCCATTTATAGTTCAACTTAATATTATGGCCCCGTGATGTATACTTCATTTTTATACTTTTCTGCTGGATGGTTAAGATCTAGATGGAGCAAGACCTATATATCAAAACATGTAGTTTTTGTTTCTGATGAGGTCAGTGAAGTCCCCTCAGGGTTTATCTTGTAATCCTATACCTTATTCTATGGATCCTTTGTCTGTGTCATCCATGTGGACGAGTCATGGCCAATGCTTGACCAGTTTGCTCTCTTTAAGAGCCGGAGAGAAACTTTTGTCTCCATGTGACTCTCCCCAGGCACACTATAGAACTTCGATCTCTTTCCTCTGTGGTTCCCTAATCTCCTTGTTCAGAAAATTTGGAGCTCAACTGAGTTTCATGATGTTGCAGTATAGGTTCTCCTATGTCCTGAGTCTTCGCTGACCTTGAAAGGCTAGGGCCAAAATGTTGGCTGGCTTTGTGGCTCTTCTATTTCTCCAACTTTGATCTGTTAACTTAGGTTGTTAACCATCCAGAAGAAAAGCTGATTAGTACCCTGCAACATATGCCATTCACTTTGCCCTATCTGACTCAATTCTTTTTAGTTGTTGTACATTTCTATTTGTATTTTTCTTCTTTTCACTTCTTATGCTAGGGAGACTATATGTTATTTGTACATGTGTGTCTGGTTTATTTCACTTATGAGTATATGTTCAAGTGGCATCCACTTCAATGTGAATGCTTCAAGTTTATCATTCTTAATAGCTGAGTAATAGTCCATTATATAGAAATACCACATCTTTTTCAACCATTCCTCATGTGATGGACATCTTGGTTGTTTCCAAGATTTTGCTATCACAAATTGTGCTGCTATAAACATAGGTACACATATATCACTATGATATAATGTTTTCCATTCCTCTGGGAAAATTCCCAGTAGGGGGTAACCAGCTTGAATGGGATTTCCAGTCCTACTCTTTTGAGGAGTCTCCACACTGACCTCCATAATGGTTGTACCAGTCTACATTCCCACCAGCAGTGGAGAAGTGTTCCCTTTTCCCCACAACCTCTCCAACATTTGTTGTTGGTTGATTTCCTTATGATAGCCATTCTTTCTGGAATGAGATGGTATCTTAGTGTTGTTTTTATCTGCATTTCACAGATGACTAGCAATGTGGAGCATTTTTTCATATATTTATTTGCTTCTTTAATTTCATCCTCTAAGAAGTATGCATTCATCTCAGATTCCCATTTCTGAATTGGGTCTTTAAATTTACGGACCCTGTTATATAATAAGCAATCAAACAGAGGTCTACTGTCTAGAATATATAAAGAACCAATTTTCTTTTTAAGTATGTTCTTAATATTTAATATCATTTTAAGATGTTAATTTTTTGAGGTAATTTTTTTGGTTTTTTGATGTGGTTCCATTTATAGATAGTTGGTAGCCAAAGTGATTATTGATATATTTTACAAAATAACTATTTTATTTTTGGCTTTACCTTATTTTCTGTTTTGGGTTTCTGGGGTTTTAACAGACTGTTCAAATGTAAGCTATATTCCTTTTTTACTTCTGCTATAATCTTAAATTTTACAGTGAACATGCCAAAGAATGCAGGTTCATTTTCAAAAAGACTACATCAATTAATGAGTTGTGTAAGTTTCTTATAAAAACAAAATAGTCTTAATTCTTCTTCCTTCTCTGCACTTATCTCTAAGGACATGTGAGTGGGAATGTATGTGCACATTGCTGCTGTTATTTTTCACAAACTGTAATCCCCAGATTAATAAGAAAAAGAAAATAAATATCCTGTTCTCTTTTAATCCCCTTTGTTGCTCGCATTTCATGTAGAAGTGCATGGGTTCCTAATCTGTTTTCCTGGCTTTTTTTGTTTGTGTGTGTGTGTGTGTGTGTGTGTGTTATTCCAACAATTGTTATTTGTCTGTAAATTCTTTGTTTTCCCTGCATTTCTGAAAATGCACCTCATAGCATACACAATTTCATCTGATACGTTCTTTACCTCTAGTTCTTTGAAAACGGTCAATGTATAGTTTTTTCCTCTTCTCACTTTTATCATTTTTAAGAACAAGTCTGGTGCATAGGAGTTTCCTCTTCCCTTTCATCCAAAATGTTTTGTTTTGTCATTGACATTCTGTAGTTTCAAAATGAAATGGTTAGGTTTAGTTTCTGAGAGCTTATCAGATTGGATGATCTCATGTCTGACACTTATTTAGGGTAATTCTCAGGTATTGTTATGTCAAAGAGTTCTTCTGTCCCTTTCTTTTTTACCCTTTCTCATTACAAATGTATTAAACAATTGGTAACTATCTCATAGCCCTTGTATATTTTGTTTCACCTATTTTTTTCAGTTTTTGTTGTCTTTGCTTAATACATAAGGAGGATTCTAACAACTGTTTGAATTTCAGAGATTTTTATTCCTACTTGTATGCAGTCTTTTAACATATCTATTTAATGTATTCTATCTATCTATCTATCTATCTATCTATCTATCTATCTATCTATCTATCTCCTACACGGTCTCACTATGTAAATTGGACTCCTAGAGATCCTTGGTTCTCCGCCTCCCAAATGCTGGGATTACAGGCCACACCCAGCCTCAATCATCATTTCAGCACTCCCTAGGGGTGGGGCCTGCACAGCATGCTGGGGATCAAACCTTGGCCACTGCATTCTGCCTAAGCAGGTGCTTTAGTTTTTTCTTTTTTCTTTTTTTTTTTTAAAGACAATTGTGGATTGTAGGCACTTTAGTTTGCTGAGTTATCTGGCTGGATATTCTTCTTCAAGACAGTGTCTTACTATGCTGTTCAGGGTGGCCTTGAGCTCACTCTGTAGCTCAGACCAGTCTCAAACTTGAAGTGATCATCCTGCTTCAGTCTCTGGAGCCCTGTGATTACAGGAGTGCATCACCATGCCCAGCTGAAAGGATTTTTAGTTTGTAGCCTTTCAACGGTTCTTTAAGATTTCCATCACTTTAATTTCATTGGACATTTGTTTTTGCACAGTTCCCTCTTTATCAGTTAGATTTCTTAGTATAAAACTCATGGTTTCAGTAAATTGCCATGATAATTATAACAACTCTTTTTTTTGTTTTTGTTTTTTGTTTTTTTTTCATTTATTTTTATTTTATTAAAATACAAATGTCAATCAGACAGTTTCAAGACACCTTAATCATACACATTCGATGAATTAATACATTGCAAACTGTTTTCATAACGTTTTGGTATTGTACAAGGTGCATACATGATATTATATTTACAGATATTATTTTAGCAGATATCTCTTATCAGTGAATTAAGAGTGTAGTTGCTTACTTATCTTATTTTTATACTTGAATTATATCAAAAATTCAATAATTATTTACCGAGTGGATGACCATAGTACTAAAAGCCGACATAATATCCTGTCCAACCACCATTAGTGCAGATCTTGCCTATCATAGAATTATGTAGAAGCACAGCGTTATCTATCCCAACTGTACTGTCTATACACACACATCATGATTTTTTCTTTCTACAACACTTCCTTTGTCTACACCTGTCAAAAGTGGGCACTCCATTGACATTCAACTAACTTAGATGCTTGAACTCGACACCACAATCCAACACAGTCCAGCATTCTGCAACCATAGTGAGTTATTCAAAGAAATTGTCGACCATATCCATTTACAGCTCAGCTTAATATTATGGGCTCACGATGTATACTTCATTTTTATACTTTTCTGCTGGAAGGTTAAGACCTAGGTAGATCCAAACTTATATACCAACACAAGAACTTTATATTTCCTATGTGGTCATTGAAGTCCTCTCAGGGTTTATCTTGTAGTCCTGTACATTATTCTGTAGTTCCCTTGTCTGTGTCATCCATGTGGATGAGTCATGGCCAATGCTTGACCAGATAACATCTCTTTTATGTATTTGAAGATAGTTTTGCTGTGTCTTCAAATGTTTTTGCCTTTTGTTGTGTCTTGTAATTGTTTTCTTAATAGCTGGAGATGATGTACCTCAAAAAATATAGTAGTATATCTGTATATTTTTTCATGAGAGGATAACAGGGGAAGTGGGCAGAAGTATTAAAGAAGCCCATGATGGGCCAGCCAAATAGCTCAGTGGACTAAATTGCGTACAAGCAGGTACAGGTGCTGGGGTTTCAATCCCTGGGCTTGCCGTGCTAGCCCTGCCCCTGGGGCATGCTGACCTGGCAATTGGGATGCCTTGGTGGCACATGCCTGTAATCCCAGCTCTTGGGAGACTCTAAACAGGAGGATCACTATGAGACTGATCTAGAGTGAGACCCTGAACACCCTGTAGACCCTTTCCTAAAATACAAAAAAAAAAAAAAAAGAGCCCCAAGATTCTTAGGTCTTAGATTTTTCATGTTTCTCTCTCTGGTCTGTGAACTTTAGAAGTGCTTCTGCCTTTGTTTGCAAAACATGGCTGGAGGGCACCAGAGCAGCATTCTCTTCCTCTCAGGTACTTTATTTATTTTTTATTTTTATTAATTTTATTGAGAAACAAATAGCAATGAGACAGTTTCAAAACCAATTAGTAGAACAGTTTCAATAGTTAATACATTGCATATTTTTGCCTTCATAGTGGTTATTCGTAGTACAAGATGCAGACATGATATCCTGTCCAAACACTATTAGTAAAAATCTTGCTTCTCATTGAATTAAGAGAAAGTAGCTGTGTATGTATCCTAACTATTTTGTATATATAGATAAAAAATGGTCTTTCATTTTTATCTTTTTTTTTGTTTAGTTTTGCCTGAGCAAAAAAGTATAAAAATGAGGAACAAAAAGTAAACCCACATTGATATGCTGAGCTGTAAAAGGCTGAAGTCAACAACTTCTGACATTGCCAGTCCTACAGATAATCCACTACTATTATGGATTACTGAATGATATTGGATTATTTTTGCTGAATTCATATACCTACAATATTTAAATAGCAATGGAATGCCCATCTTAGGTCCTTTAGGCAGTGATGGTACCCAAGCAGATTAGGCTTTGCTTACCAGTTTCTCCTGATTTTAGCTCTACTTAAGAGCAAAGTACTCTGACATAGTCTACAAATAAATCCTATCCTTATCCCCCTGCTTGATGTACAGGCAGAAACTCTGACATTTGCTGTAATAACATAGCCATGCTCAGATTACAGCAGCACTAAAAGAAGTCTGAGTCCCTTCTCATGACCATCATTTCTAACTCTTAAGTTTCCAGGCTGAGCCTTCAACTCATTGATTAGAATTCAGGTTCTCTTATCCCAGGGCTGCTTACCTTGTGACTTTTGATCACAAATACCAATGTGTGTGAGCTGCGGCTCCCCATGTTTGGATGTATCTCTCCAATCTCTGAAGTGAATACATTCACATTTATTTCACCAATTCAGGGATAGGTCTAGTTTGTTACTCCTTGATAACACACATGGAAACTTCCAGGATTCTTAGTTGGAGACCCCAAAACCACAAGTTACAAAAGGATTTTTTTACTGTTGTTGTCATTGTTGCTCTTTTTATTATTGTTGTCATTTATTTGAATTTAAACATGCAAAAATCTTAACAAAGCATCTAGTATGCATTAAATATTTAATATAAATAAAGAGGTAAATAAACATATCATCTCCCAAAAAATAGGGCAATATTTTTTATATTCTTGACACTAATGAAGATGTTCTTTAATTTCTCTCTCCTAATGGAGAACTATTAGTTATTTATTTTACATATAAAATGTACTAACCTCAGAGCTGGCCAAATAGCTCAGTGGATTAAAGCACCTGCAAGCAGGCACAGGGGCTGGGGGTTCAATCCCTGGGCCTGTCATGCTGGCCCCGCTTCCAGGGCAAGCTGAGCCTGTGATTGAGACTGGGGGTGGTGGCATGTGCCTGTAATCCCAGCACTTGGGAGGCTGTGAACAGGAGAATCACTGTGAGCCCGATCTACTAGGGAAACACTGAATACCCTGCATGTAATTCCCTAAAATACCAAAATAAATAAATAAGTAAACAAATAAAATGTATTAACCTCTTAATAATGGAGGTGAAAAACAAAATGTGAATAAGAAAGACAGCTAGGTACTTCTTTCTCTCTTTAGAGACATGTTTATAAAATATGAGAAAAGCACGAGGGCAGCCACAGGTGAGTCTGGACAATTCCCATGCAGCACCTGAGTCCTAATTCTTGCACCCTAACTGACTGAGTAAAATTTTCAAATGCACTTTAACTCCTTGGGTACAGAAATAGAAAAAGTTGCACTAAAGTACATTCCAGTTCCTGAGAACTGAGTCTAGAATTTAGTCTGATTTAGTACACTATTTCTTTCCTCATTTGCACTCTTTAGTTGATGGCGAGCCTTATTTGCGAGGGGGCCTTTCTTTTTTATGGTATCTTAGTGAGAATGTAAAAAGAGAAATGATTCATACAGGGGAAATAAGACAAGTGTTAGTTACAAAAGATGTAATACAATTTTATTATCCTTACTGTACTTTCCATAACTAAGTTAAATCTAGCAGAAAATATTTTATCTGGTAATTAGGTCAGTGTCCCACAGAACAAAGCACACCTAGAGCTATAAAATTGTGTTATATCATTTTCTAAGTGAACTGAGTGTAAGCTAAATAGTGTACATTGCTCAACATGTGGTTTCTTTAATATCTGCTTCTATGTTTTGTATAATTAAGGGTTTGAAAATTAAATATTCTATATTTGCCAATTTTCATGGTATTTTTAAAATGAGTTTCTTAACTTTTTTCTACAGACATATGTGTATTTTGAGAAAAAAAATGATTATAGTACCTGTACAAGTAAGTTTTAAGTAGAGAATATCAATAAGGCTTTATTCATAGTACACACTGGTTCTATGAAAAATGTGTGGCAATTAATAACTGATTTAGTGTAAGACAAGACTGCTGTAATTACACACATTGGAATTTTGTAATGACAAAATAAAATTACTAGGGATATGAATAGAAAATATGAAAACTTAAAATTCTTTCTACCCTTTTTATTATAAGTAAAGATTATTTAGATGATTGTGCTCATGCTAAAAAATTTTCAAGTCAATAATTCATTAATCTAGCAAATAATGAACATTAAGAAAGATTTGGATCCTTTTGATAAGATCAAGTTTTAAAACAGATTCCAGTTTTTCAATGAACTTGAGGTCTCAAACAAGATATGTTTTACAAATAACTATGAATAAAAATGTGAATTAACTTAAAAACACAAAAGACTAGTGTGAAAGAATAGCTATGTGTATTTTGACAAATACTAACTTCATATAAAGAGATATCTTTGGGCCAAATGTTAGAGGCTGTGTTGTAAGGGAGCAGTAACCCATGGGCACACACAAATCTGCAAAGTTTAGATACTTCCCAGTCGTGGGATGTATGCAATTTGCCCAAAACAGACTTCTGTCAGCTGTTTCTCCAAAACTGCATATCTGTACCACAAATACTTTAAATATCTCGGGTACAGCATAGAAGCCATCACATGATGTCAGAATTTTCTAAGCTTTGCTATTTATCAACGTTTTTTCAATCATCAGATCCTATTCACCGATCACAAAATATCTGTTGAGCATATTGACTTTCTCTAGGCTCATTGAATATGATGTAGGAATTCATTTGCTTTGTGGTGCTTAATAGACAGCAATTTCTATATACTCCAAAATATAATATCTCTCTTGCTCTCGCTCTCTCTCTATATATATAGATTATATATAATAATTATATATATATATATAATTCATGTATTATATATATATAATTTATACATATAATTTTGATAACAGTGTGACAAGGTGTGATAAATGCTACAGTGAATATTTAAATAATTTTTAAAATATTATTTCAGTAAAAGTCATGATTCTCTTAACTTCAAAATGCTCCTTCTCACTTTCAAGATACTTTTTTGCCACTTTCTGAAGCAATTCTTTAAATCCTCTTCTGTGAATATCTTTTTGGGGCTACATGAATGTTCTGACTTAATTCAAAATGCTTCCAGTTATTTCTGTCAAATAAAATTTATAGCGTGTCCTCTTGTATTTTATATGGCAGGTCTGGGATCCTGTGTCTCCCAGCTCTTCCTCAAAGTCAAAATGAGCGTAAAAGTTCAATATTCTGAGTCATCTTAGCGCATTGAGGCAGCCTCAAAACTATAAATAAAGGCACTCACGAAAAAAGACTTCCAGAATTTCCTCAGAAAATTGCAAAAAATGGTGGAAGAACTGAGAAAGTTATTTGAAGTGAGAGAGATTATTTTAATGGGATTAAGTAAGGATTTACTGTAATTGTTGATCATACTATATATTTCCTGGGTCTTTTGCTTTGTATCTCTTTCTTTTTTATGTATTTGTTACAGGGTCTTGCTATGAAGCTTGGACTCCTAGTGATTCTGCGGTTTTCAGCCTCCCCAGAGCATAGATTACAGGCGTTTACCACCACAGTAAGTCTTGTCTTCCCTATCACTGTTTTCTGCCATTGTCTCTTTCATTGTCTGAAATTCTTGATAACATGATATCTGAGTTACTGCTGCCGTTAGAATTTACTATATTCCTGAAGGTCCATGTCTTAAAAGCTCTCCACCTGGAAACTGTGGGAGGTTGCACAATTTTTTTTGTTAACTATTGAAAATCAGTAATTACATAGCATATTAAAATTGTAGACAAATATTTAAATGTGAATTATATAAGATGTAGACCATGAATTTTAGAGAAATATTTCTAAAATGAATACATAGCGTAAGATTAATAATAAATTGCACATTTTAAATAAATTATTTACTAACTTAAGAGAATATAACAATAAATATTGTCCAAAGTAAAAACAAAGAAGAAAGAATCTACAGATCAGCCATATAATAGTTCACTCTGTGCCAAAATCAAGAAACCTATATTTATATAATTAGAATTCTCAAAGTAAAAGAGTATAGGCAATATATATATATATATATATATATATATATATATATATATATAGTTAAAATTTCTGAATTTAGTTGAACTTATAACACTGCATTTACAAGAAAAATGAACCTTTTGGAAAAGAAATTTGAATAAAATCATACCAAGAGCCGGGCATGGTGGCGCATGCCTGTAATCCCAGCACTCGGGAGGCTGAGGCAGGAGGATTGTTGTGAGTTCAAGACCAGCCTCAGCTACAAAGTGAGCTTAAGGCCAGCCTGAACTGCATAGTGAGACCCTGTCTCAAAAAGACAAAAAAAAAAAAAAAAAAAAAAAAAAAAAAAAAAAAAAAAAAAAAAAAAAAAAAAAAAAAAAAAAAAAAAAAAAAAAAAAAAAAAAAAAAAAAAAAAAAAAAAAAAAAAAAAAAAAAAAAAAAAAAAAAAAAAAAAAA
>PVKA01000443.1:67695-160922 GCA_004027165.1 Ctenomys sociabilis | reverse complement strand
CCAAGATACACAAAAATGATGGTGTCCAAAACTTATTGTAAAGAAAAACATCATTAAAGCATATACATAAAAATATTAGCTATGGAAGAACAAAATTATATGACATCTTATTCCACATTGGAAAGAAAGAAATCAGCCTTCTTTGAATTTTACACTTAGCAAACATACCTTTGAAAACTAAAACTAAAATATTTTCCAGTTATACAAACTCAAAATATTCTAATACTTCCAGATGTAGCATATAGGAAATAACAAAGAGCATAATTCAGAAGGCAAGAGAAGTTGCTGAATGGTCCTGGATAAAGAATAAAGAGTTCTTAAAATGGTAGGTATTTAGGACTATTAAAATATATTCGATTTCTATGAAACAGTGTCAATCTCGTGTTGGGTTATACACATACTTTTTTCATATATGTGTGTGTGTGTGTGTGTGTGCGTGTGTGTGTGTAAAAGACAATGAAGAAGTAAGATAAAGTCAATGGAAAATGGAAATATGCTTTTTAAAGTTTTTAATACTAGGATAAAATATCATACCATGTCTTTTAAGTAGATTATGAACCAAAGGTACATTATAAATCTTAATACAAAAATTTAGATAAAGCAAAATTCTGAAAATTAAATGTTAATTAATTAAAAATTAAATACTTAAAAACAACTAAACTAAGAAAAAGTTTTCATGATAGTAAAAAATTACTAAGAATAAAACTTAAGATAAATACTGTAATGGCAAATAAAAGCCCAGCACTTCTAACAGTTTGGGGATAGGATATTGCACAAAGTTTTAGTATGTCGTGGACCCAGACAGTGTCCCTGATGCTTACTGTTGGCCACGTGTCACTTGTGGGTCTGAGCTACTGTTATTTCTAGGATATCCATCCTCTAGACCCAGGTAGAATCATGACCCACAGGGTGCAGGAGAAGTGCATGTGTAGAGTATGCTTATGGAAATATTTTGCTGCTGAATACAAAATAATTGAAAGACTGCTTTTGTATACCTCTTATTCTCCTGTGTTTAATTGTTTGCTCTATTTCATGGGTTCTTTCCATTCTCACTCATGGAGCTATTATCATCTTGCTCTTTCTCTAGAACATCATTTAGTAGTCTGTGTAGGCTTGGCTTTGTCATCATGAAATTATTTAGCTCTTCTTTGTCATGGAAGTATTTTACTTTTTCATTATACTTAAAAGAGAGTTTTGGGTCTGTGAAGATAGCTCAATAGAATAAGTGCCTGCCTGGAAAGCACAGGTTCCTGAGTTCAATCCCTCATACAGAGAGAGAGAGAGAGAGAGAGAGAGAGAGAGACAGAGAGAGAGACAGAGACAGAGAGACAGAGAGAGACAGAGACAGAGAGACAGAGACAGAGAGAGACAGAGACAGAGACAAACAGACAGAGAGACAGACAGACAGACAGAGAGAGAGAGAAACAGAGAGTGAGACAGACAGGGAGAGACAGAGAGACAGACAGACAGACAGACAGAGACAGAGACAGAGAGACAGAGTCTGTAGTTGTTTCTGTACTTCAGATGCTATTATTTCAGAGAGACAGAGTGTGTGTGTTTTGCAGGGTATATCAGTCTGGATTGGAATTTGTTTTCTTGCAAGACTTGGAGTACTTTGCTTCATGTTCTTCTTGACTTGATGGTTTGTGAACAGAAGTTTGCCATTATTCTAATAGGTTTTCAGTCAAATGTGATCAGTTTCTTTTCTTTAACAGCTCTTAGTATCCTCTTATTGTGCTGATTTTCTGGGATCTTGATTATTCTATATCTGTGTGTGTTTTTAATTGGGTTGATGTTATTTGGAGTTCTATATGCTTTGGTTACCTGAATGTCAGATTGTTTCCTCATATTTAGGAAGTTTTCTGCGATTACTTCTGCTCATATCATTTGTATTGATTCCTTCCTTTTCATTGATGCCTATTAGTCTCACCTTGTTCATCTTTCCATCATTTTGCAGGTGTTGAATTATTTTTTCCTGCATCCTAGTTAAGAGATCTCTTTGCTTACTTTTTAACTAGCTGCAATGGTGTCTTTAAGGTCTAAAAGTCTATTTTCACTTTCATTCAAACAGTTTTTCCAGCTTGTGATTGAGGTTTTATTTTATTTTATTTATTTATTTATTTGTCTTTTTGAGACAGGGTCTCACTTTGCAGTTTAGGCTAGTTCACTTTGTAGTTCAGGCTGGTCTTGAACTCACAACAATCCTCATGCTTCAGCCTCCTGAGGGCTGGGATTACAGGCATATGCCACCATGCCTGGCCTTGTAATTGAGGTTTTAATTTCCTGTATATCACTTTGAATCTGCTTCATGCATTCTTTCTCTTCTATATTGCTTTTTCAAGGATTCCATCATTTTTATACTCTCCTCTATTTTCTTAACGGTGTCTTCTTTAGAAGCACTTAGTACTTCCTTCATTGCAGTTATCATTTTTGTTTTACTTCAGTCATTATTTCTGATCTGATTTCTTCTACAGCTTTCTGCAGTTATTTCTGTACTTCAGATGCTATTATTTCAGAGATTTCAGGTGTATGTTTTCCAATTTCTTCTATGCTATTGTCTTCTGCATTTGTTCTGGACAGGTTCAGGGCCTTAGATTGCTTTTTGTTCCTTCTCTTTATCAATTTGTATAGCACTATCTTTTGACCTTTGTTATAGAGTTTGATAGAGTTATTACCTTAGCACCACGTCCAGAACTACCAAGTTCAAACTTGTCCAGGTGGGTGTGCCTTGGGTCTGATTTCTGTGCTCCATTTCTTGCCGCAGCCTTGGAGATGAACCCTCTGTGTCACTCTGACATGATGCTCTGCACTTGGATCAGCTGGGTGTGTCTTGCCTCTAGGCTCTTTGCAAGGAGTTCTACTGCAGGGTTCCACACACCATACCAGTATGCCAGGCCTGCACTCTGGGTCAAATGAGGATCCAGCGGGCCACAATCAGTCTCACTCATACACTGGGCCTGGGCACAATTGTTAAGATATAGGTCCTAGTGGGAAGTCTTTTGGGCCTTGGGCCCACATCCTGGAATGGGACTTGCGGGTCTAAATCCTTTTGTCTCTCTCTTCTTCTCTCTGGTTTGCCAAGCAGGTGAATGGTTTTGGTCAGCTCCATACTGCTATCTTTGCTAAAATCCTGAAAAGAACAGGGTCAATCAATCATGAACTTTTATCTCTGAAACTGCATCAAAATAATACTTTCTCTCCTCATAACTTAACTCAAAAAGCATCAGAACAATTGACAAACTTAGTCATTTTTCTATCTTTTACATTGCATCATCATACATTATGCAGCAAATAATAAATTGGTGAATGTTCTTTCCTATACTTTTGATTCTTTAACACCAAACTCATATCGAACATCATTGGCACCTGTACCTGGATGAAGTTTATTTAACTTGTATATTTTCTGTGTAATCCATGTCAGAGCCTTCCAGAGTAGAGTACCCTGCCTGAGATATTTTAAATATGAAAATCACCATCAAACATCACAAAAATGCTTAAATGTGGTACCAAGTAGGCCCGTGGAAAGGGTACTGTTCTTAGTGGGACTGTGAACCAAGGAAGAGAGTGCTGTACTGCTGAACCTTAGCCGGGAAAGTGCAAGTGAGGTGTCCCAAACATTTTATTGCTCTCTGCACATCCACAAACAATGTGGTGTACACACAGAATATCGATTTGGAAATCACAAATAAAGGTCTTACACAAACTCATAAATCTAGAATTGATAAAGAGGATCAACTCTGCTTTGGCTCACTTAATGAGCTGAACTTTACAAAGTTCCAAGCAGAAGAGTGTCTCACAGTGGCTTACATTCTAAGAGAATTGGGCAGTGATCAGAAAAATATTCGAAACATGTCAGCAAAAGTTTATATGTTCTGAATGTTTCTGTAATGCCAGATCCTTCCATCCCTGCTGAGAATGTGATTCTTTGGGAATATTATGATTACTCTTTTGTGCTGAAGAATACGTACTTTCACCTTATAAAATTTTTGGTGGTCTAATAGTTAGGAATTTGCCTTACAATCTTAAATTTGCCAGGAGCAGACTTTTGTGTCTTAAATTTGTTCATAACAGTTAAACTCAAACTCCATTTACGTAAAAGAAACAACTTGTACTAAAATGTATTTGTTAGGGCTGGCCAAATAGCTTAGAGGATTAAAGCACCTGCTTAGGCAGATGCAGGAGTTGGAGGTTCAATCCCTGGCCTTACCTTCTGGCCCTGCCCAGGAGGCACATTGAGATGATTGAGACTAGGTGTGATGGTGCATGCCTGTCATCCCAGCTCTTGTGAGGCTGAATACAGGTGGATCAGTAGGAGGCCAATGTACAGAGTGAGACTCTGTAGACCCTTACTAAAAAATAATAAGTAAATAAATATAAAATGTATTTGGTGAATGAATTATCAAACTAAGTGCTGTCATAGATTTTAGTGTTTTCTTCCTAATGAGATTCAGGCATGCTTTGTTTATTTGAACGTCCACTGGCTTCCTACCTTCATTTTGAAGAATGTATTACAGGTGTTATCAATGTGAAATTTTATATTTTAATAGGAAATACCAATCAAATATCAATCCTCAAAACAATTAAAGTAATGCAATTCATCAGACAGATGAAAAACTACTTGTCAGGAATGTGATCTATTAGTAGTGGTTCCTGTTCAACCAACCTGTATATACTGGCACTGCATTTTGTTTCTGTTAGGCTTTTTATTGAGAATAACTTTTCTGGAATACTATTATTTTCATCACTTTCTCTTGGTACACCCAACTTTATTTTTCTTTGCCTAAAGAAATGTCTCCATTGTATCTGGCCTAGTTAGATTTTGTTCACTCTATTTTGATGTATGATTTACATTACAAATAACTAGGAAAAAAAGGTACATAGTATGAAATCTTCCATCTCACATGGCCATGAGCCTTAAAGTTGGAACATTCGCTAAACATTTTTTCAGTATTAAAGTAACAAGAGAGTCAGCAGCTAAATTGGTGTGTTATCTGTGCTAAATTATAAATTGCTGTGCAATTCTGTTTAGCCTACAAATTTCAGCAAAATTAATTAGTGATATTTTTATTTTCTCTTTTATGATATACACACATATTTTTATTATCTAAAGGGAATACAAAATAGAAAAATGATAAAGAACTTCACCAAACAAAACAATAGAAATTTGACAATGGTTTCTGTATTGCCTAATGTTGTCTTCAAATTAGTTGTTCAAACTACCAGTTATAAGCATGAATATTTGTTAAAAATGTTATAAAAATTAAAATGGATAAGAAAAGTAAATAAAGATTAAACATCCATTGCTTGTCTCTATAGTCCAGCAAAAATCAGCAGTACAATTATCCAAGCCATCCTGCATACATACATAAATACACTCCTTTTGCCCTGCCCTCTACTGTCTGTTTTCCTCATCCCAGTTTTCGCTTCCTTTTGAACAGATTCTTTCCCATTCAGAGTACCTGTTTAACCTTTCTGATTCTATGCTCCCTTTCAGCTTCCTACACTTGTGAGACAATATCATGTTTGAATTTGTGGATCTGATTTATTTCACTTATGAGTATGATCACTAGTTGCATCCAGTTATCTATACAAAGCCTTGAATTTATATTTTTATATCTTTTATACTCATTGTGTAAAATACCGCATCTTTTTATCCATTCCTCAGCTCATGAGCATTTGGTTTGTTTCCAAAATTTGGCTATGACAAATTGTGCTGCCATAAACATAGGCGCACGTACATCAATGTGGTATGATGTTGCCATGTAATTTGAAAAAATAACCAGGAGGCAAATATCTTGTTGAATGGGACCTCCAATCCTAGGGGTTTTTTTGAGAAATTTCCACACTGATTCCCATAGCAGCTTTACTAGTTTACAATCCCATCAACAGTGGAGCTTGCCTTTTACCCACAGCCTATCTAACATTTGAAATTGGTTGACTCCTTTTTTTTTTTTTTTACTTCTTGATGATAGCTATTTTTTCTGGGGTGAGAGGGAATCTTGGTGTTTTAATTTGCATTTCTTGAATGACCATTGATGCCAAACATTTTTTAATATATTTATTTGTGATTTTTATTTCTTTATTGGAGAAGTGTATATTGATCTCAAATATCCATTCTTGGATTCGCTCTTTGCATTTTGGGGTACTGATCTTTATTAATTCTTTAAGTGTTTGTTATGGTTTGTGTATAGTTGTCCCCCCCAAAGCCTCATGCAGTCATTGGGCAGCTTCTGGAGATTGTGACTGATTACTGTGGGTGTGGATACTGCAGATGCCCTGGGGCAGGAGATTTGCATTATAATGTAAGATGGGAAGAGAATCTAGCTGCTTGAGCTGCTGCTACCTCTCCCTTGTGCTCTTGCTCTTGCCACAGCCACAAAAGGTTGCCTTCTGTCTTGCGCTGCTCTGCCTTGGAGCCAGCTGAGTGTGGACTGAAACCTCCAGTAACTGTGAGCTAAATAAACTTTTCCTTCCTTAATTTGAGCGTCGCACATTTGTCCCAGCAAGGAGAGAAAAGGAACTAAGACAGTGTTCTAGGTAGAAGTCCCTTGTCTGAGGGACAGTCAGCCATTTGTCTTTTCCCCATTCATGGCTTTTTTTCCTAAAACTGTACTGGGCATTTCTTTGGTTGTACAGAAACTTCAAAAATATGAGACCCCAGTTGTAGATTCCTTGAAGCATTTCCTGTCCAGTTTGGATTTTGTTCATGAACCTACAGCTATGTCCTTAAGATTTCTACCTACTTTTTCCACCATAAGATTTAGTACTTCTCTATTAGCATTTAAATCCTTGATCCATTTTGATAGTTTAATGCATGATGATAGACACGGGTCTAATTTTAACCTTCAACATGTGGAAAGCCAATTTCTCCAGCAAAATTTACTAAGGAAGCTCTCTTTGTTCTGGTAAGTATATTTGGCCCATTTTTCAAAGGTAAGGTGACTGAGTACGTTTATAGTGTGTCTGCATCTTCTAATCTGTTCCATATATCCTTAACTCTCTTTCTTTGACAGTATCATATTAATTTTGTCACACTAGACTTGTAGTATAATTTTAAGTCAATGAGTTGAAAGCCTTCTGATTTCCTGTGTCGCACAGGGTTGCTTTTTCTTTTGCTAGGCCTGGTCTTGTTCCAGATAAATTCAGGAATTCTTTCTCTAGGTCTGTGAGTTATCTAATGATATTTTAATTGTAGTTGCATTTAAAAATTATGGGAGTATGGCCATTTTCACAATGTTGATTCAACCTATTTAGGAGCAAGGAATATCTTTCCATTTTTTGAAAACCTTTTCAATATCTTACCTCAGAATACTGTACTTTTCACTGTAAAAATATTATACTTCCTTTGTGAGACTGATTCCTAACTATTTAATTTTTCTGGGCATTATTTTGAAAGGTATAGATTCCCAAATTTCTCACTCGGTGGGTTTGTTTTTTGTGTAAAGAAACACTATTAATTGTTGAGTGCTGACTTTGTATCTTGCTATACTACTGAATGTGTAGTAAACCTGAAAATTTCTTGGTGGAGTTTTAGGGGTCTTCGATATAAAGCTTCGTGTCATCTCCAAATAATGGTAATTTTCTTTCTTTATTTATTTCATCATTCCTTCTATTTCCTCTCTCATTTGAATTATTCTGATGAATGTTCCCAGAACTACATTTCATAAGAGTGCTGACAATGCACTTTCTTCTCGTTCGTGATTTTAAGGTAGAGATTTTCAGTTTCTCTCCATTTATTTCTGTTGGCTTATTATAAATGGTTTTTATCAGGAGGAAGCAAAGATCATCTGTTCCAATTTTTTGTAGGGTTCTTATGTATTAATGTCAGACTATTCAGAAGCATTTTTCCTTACATCTATTGAAATGATCATGTGATTTTTGTCTTTGGTTCTGTTGATGTGGTATATTACATTTATGGATTTACATGTATTAAACTATCCCTGCATTCCTGGGATGAATACTACTTAGTTATGATACATAATCTTCTTGATGATTTGCTGAATTCTGTTTGTTAGCAATTTATTGGAGATTTTTGCATCCAAGAAGATATACAATTATTGTATATCTTCTTAATTCAGCTTTGGTAATTCATACATATCTAGGCATCACTCCATTTCTTTCATATTTTCTATCTTATGAGAGTAAAGATCTTTGAAGTGACTATTGATGATATTTTGAATTTTTATAAGGTCTGTAGTAATTGAACTATTCTTATTCCTTCTTTCATCATTTAATATTTTTTCCTTTTTTTAGAATGACGAGCTAGCTAAAGGTCTATCAGTTTTATTTATTCTTTCAAAGAACCATATCTTTAGTTCTTTAATTCCTTGTTTTATTTTATTCATCACCATTGCATTTACTTGAACTCTGTTCATTATAACTTCCTACCTTCTTTTGGTTTGGGCTTTGGCCTATTTTCTGTTTTGGGATATTTAGATGTAGCATAAGATTGTTTATTTGGGCTTATTCTGTTTTCCTGATGTGAAAATTTACCATTATAAGTTTCCCAGTTAAGACAGCTTTCATGGGGATGAGGAGATAGCTCAGTAGAATAAGTACTTGCCTGGCAAGTGCAAGGGCCTGAGTTCACTCCCTGGGTCAGCAAAAAAAAAAAAAAAAAAAAAAAGACAGCTTTCACTGCACCCCACCATTTCTGCTAAATTGTATTTGCATTAAATAAATAAATAAATAAATAAATAGTATCTGCATCTTTTTTTTTTTTTTTTTTTTTTTTTTTTTTTTTTTCTGGAACCAGGGATGGAACTCAGGCCCTTGCCCTTTCACTTGCCAGGGAAGTCCTTATTCCACTGAGCCATCTCCCTGACCCTGTATCTGCATTTTTGTTTGATTGTAAAGTTTCTTAAATTTCTTTTTAAATTTTATCTGTAATCCATTGTTTGTTATGGAAGGTGTTATTTAATTTCCATGTGTTTATGAGATTTCATTTGCTTTTGTGAATAACTTTCAGTTTTATTGGTCAGATAATATGCATGGATTAATTTCAGTTTATTTGTATTTAATTAAGCTTGCTCTACATCATAGAATATGTTTTTTTTAGAAGATAACAGACTGTGCTTCTGGAGGCTGCCCACATCTGTTGGTGCTAACATCTTTCTCCATGTTCACAAGTAGCTATAAAAAACCATCTCATTGCTTTCGCTTCACCTTCTGTCCTTGTAACTTCCATTTCTCAGCAATCACACTCCAGAAACTGAATGGTATTTTCTTTTTACATAAAAAGATTAATGTCTGATAAAACAGCATGTAATATTCAATCCACATAATATGAACAGTATGAGATTATCAAAATTGAAATGAAGGTATCTATTACCACTTCCCATACTGCACTGTAACCCACAAAAGATTTTCATCTTAAAACTCAAAATACGTGCACTTTTTACAACAGACTCCAACTTCTAGTCCTTGGCTCTACTTTCTTGTTATCATATAGGCTTTTTTTTTACATAAAAGTTAGATTATATGGTATTTTTTTTCCACATCTGACTTATTTTACTTAGCATAGTCTTGTACAAGTGGGTACATGTTATTGTAAAAAGAAATAATTGTTTTTATGTTACAATAATATTCCAGTTTATATCAAAATATAAATTATATATAGTATAATTTTTCTTCATCTATTCACCTCCCTACAAATTTTAAATACTCTTCATATTGTGCTTATTTTGAATTCTACTTTAGGCAGAAATAAGATTTTTGGGACCTACTTATTCTTTCTTTTGAATAATTTCTGTATTTCTTTCCATATGGTAGTGGTAATTTACATTCCTCATGGCAGTATAACATTCTTTTCTTCTCTACATTCTTATCAACACTTATTATCTTTTTCCTGCATAGTCATACTGAGAAGTGAGAAGAAGTATTTCATTATGATATTTGATGTGTATTTACCTGATGATTAGTGAGGTTCATTGTCAACCTGTTGGTCCTTCATTATGTTGTCCTACATTTTAAATTCATTTTCATCATGTAACTTGACTTATTTTTTGTTATTCATATACAGTGGTATGAGCTCATTATATGGTAAAATACTAAATCTTTGCAAACTGTGATGTGTGCAAATATTTCCTCATTTCCACAGTTTACTTATTCAACTTATTTACTGTATTTTGCTGAATAGAAGCTTTTCAGCTTAATGAGATCCAATCTTGATATTTTTTATTCCATTAACTGTGACATTTGTCATACCCAAAAAATCATTGACAAAGTTAAGTAGCATTTCTCCAACATTTTTTTAGCAGGTTTGCTATTTCAGATCTTCCATAAAAGTCTTTAATATATTTTAAGTTACATTTTGCCTAGAGTGAAATGAAGACTGAAAGTTATTTTTTTCATTACTATATCTTTTCCTTACTTTCTTTCTTTTTTTTTAATCTTTTTGATACAGGGTCTCACTATGCAGTTCAGGCTGGCCTTAACCTCACTTTGTAGCTCAGGCTGGTCTCAAACTCACAACAATCCTCCTGCCTCAGCCTCCCAAGTGCTGGAATTACAGTCCTGCACCACCACATCCAGCCTTACTTCCTTCTTTTAAGTTCCCTTGTTACAAGGCCTTTGTTAAAAAAAAATATATTAGAAGAGGCTGAGATAGCTCAGTGGTGTAAACACCTGCCTAGCAAGCTCAAGGTCCCAATTTTGATCCCCAGGACCTCAAAAAAATATATAGTTGCATGGATAAGATACACCATTCAGTCCAATGTACAGAGACTCTTTGTTTATAGGAAATAAAATTCACAGTTTTTATGCCCAAGAATATAAACATTTGCAATATATTATTCAGCCTAACACTCTCAGTTGAGTTACAGGCTCATAAGTTTCATTTAATTATTTTTCCGGTTATTATTTGTAGATCTGAATGGACTTTTCAGTAGTGTCTTTATGTAGAATAAAAGGTATACATGATACATGGATATTCTCATCTCACAGTATATATGTTTGGAGTAAATTTTTATAACAAGTGGAAAAGACAGAGGATAGGGTAGAGTAAGATATAAATATGGGAAGTACATTTACTAATTTTATCAGGAAACAAGATCACATTGTTCATTAATGTGAAAATATAGAACATATCTTATAGGTTATATACCATTCTGAGACAATAAAAATGTATGTTTCAGAAATGACTCATTCGAACACAAATAACATTCTCTCTTACACACACACACGTGTGTGCACACACACATGTGCACACACGCACGTGTGCACACACATTTAGATATACTGAAACTTAGGATGGAATAGTTATAGCTTTGTCCTATCTTGCTGTTTTCTGCTTCTGTGTGTCTATGTGTCTGTGTATTTATCTGCATATCTGTGTGT
Source organism: Ctenomys sociabilis (assembly GCA_004027165.1). NCBI lineage: Eukaryota > Metazoa > Chordata > Mammalia > Rodentia > Ctenomyidae > Ctenomys > Ctenomys sociabilis. The sequence continues at coordinate 149,585 of PVKA01000443.1, read as the reverse complement.
ACAAGATGTGTGCCTCTTTGTGTGATAATACCTACATAAGTTATGCATAATTCTTCCAAGAAATAGATGGATGACACTGACAGTGATAATTCTCTTTAGATAGAAACTTAAAATATAACATTTATTTTTGTACTTATAATTGTCCTGGATCTGAGAAGTTACTTGTTAGAAACTAGTCCCTGTATATAGCCACATATAGAAGCTACATAAATGTCCAGCTTGTCTTTAGGTTGTAACTGTGTAGTTCTATTTTTATAAGTATGTTTACCTTAAGACTACTATAGAGATAATAAGTAAGATCCCAAAGTGACTTTCTGTGATTATGTGGTGAAGCCCTTTCAGTCAGATAGAGTTGATTCTATTTGGAATTAACAAGTAGACGTTGGCCATGTCCACCACTTCTGCTTCCTGTTTCTTTACCCAATTCCTCATTAAACACAACTCCATCACATGGTGAACTACTGGAAGGAAGGATGAGCTCTGAGCACTATTTGCACACAGAGCAGTATTTGACAAAGTAAGTCACCTTGATATCACAATAATGACATAATTTACAAATTCTCCTTTACTTTTTTAGCTGAAAAATGAAGGCAAAAGAATAATTACTGTACTTGTAAAATAATTTGCTACAATTTATTTGCGTCATAGTGTATTAATGAAAAGTACATAGCTTGAAATATGCAAAATTTAAATATTATTTAAGTGCTTCTACAAGGTAGCATATGTACACAAGTTTTCTTTGAAATACCCCATCTCCTTCTTTCTTTTCTAAAGCTTAGAAATCAAGGAGGCATAAAGCTAAAACTCAACTTTTTAGAAAATAAACTTCTTCATTTTCAGAGAAATGTAATTTAAGGAAAAAAGATCAATAACTCAACTCTTTTCTGAGGGCTTTGCTTCGGCCCTTTAGTTCTTTGCCTCCCTGGCATGCTGCGATATTATCTGTCTCTGCACGACACTGAATAAGAGAGCTGCCAGGATGACGTGTGCTGAAAAGGACTAGATGGTGCCTCATCTAGGGCTCCTCCTTGTTCTATTCAAAACTGTTTTACTTTCCCTCAGAGACTTTCAGTTACATTTTTTGTTTGTTCGGGTAAATAGAAAAGAGCTGGAAAAGTGGGGGCAGTAGATAAGACAACTATCAAAACACCAGTGTAAATTCAATGGATATATAAGAAATGGATAATCTCACAATTGCAAAGCCTGCAGTTGTTAAGTTTCAGTACTTTCCCTTGGACTTGCTTGTGCCTTTGGGAGCCACAAACCAGTCAGCTCTTTCTTTACAAAAATAATTTTGGCATTTTGGTTCTGCTAGATGAAATGATTACTGTATTAAAAAGAACTATGTTTATACAGCTATGATGGTTAGAACATGTCCCATCCAGTGAGTCAGTCAACGCAGGTCACCTAGGGGAGGAGAGGGGACTGAAGGAGACAAAGAACAGGTGCGCGAGAAATGGAGACAAGACAGGATTCTGATCAAGTCTTGTTTATTCAAGGAAGCGATACAGCTTATATAGCAGAGGGAAAGGAAGTCAACGTCACTAATGACGTAGTTATATTAGGGTAATGCTACAGGCTAACAATACTCAGGTGGTCAACTAAAGGAGTATGTGGCAGGAAGTCATGATGCAGCAATCCTACAGGGAGTGTAACTTATATCCATAAAAGGAATAGAAATGAAGGCTTCCGGGCTACGGTGCCCCCACAAGAATATTCTCTTCTGCTTAAGTGCACCAAGACCTTACTTTCTATTTCTAGAGGACAGTTTCTTTTCTGCTGTATGAAGCATAAAGCAAGACAAAACAAACAAGCACACAAACAAAGCATTCCTTAATCACATGGATGTAAGCATAGTTCCAGATAACAAATTGCCATCCACTACCTTCTCACCTGCTTACATCCAGTGAAGTTCAAGATATTGCAATTTAGGATGTATTTCAGATTTCTTCTGTTCTCATTGGAGCCAGCTCTCACTACCTCTATAAATCTCTGTGAGTCTGACTGAACATACTCATGAAAATAAGAACAGGGCAAAGCACTTAAACAATAAAGTGCTAAATTAGAAGAAAATGATATCTCCTCAGAGCTAGATTTAAAACAAAGGCAATCTGGAGTAATCTTTAAAGGGCCTTTTCATACTTCAAGCCAGTCAAAGATTGTAGGTACTTGAATTCAGCAAGATAACCCAATATAGTCCAATAGTCCATTAGAGTTGTGAGTTATCAGCACAACTGACAAATGTCAGAAATTGTTGACTTGAGCATTTAAGGCCCAGCATACTAATATGGCATTACTTTTTATACCACGTGGTTACACTTTTCTGCAGCATAGTTAAGGTAAAGAAAGATTTATATAACCAAAACTGTAACTTTTGTTACCCTGGAACCATGTACAGCAGTTTGTAGATCTTTTTGAGTGTCAGCCATCCGGATGAGTCAAGGCCATTGCTTGACCAGTTTGCTCTCTGTGAAAGCCAGAGGGAATTTTTTCTCCCCTGTTGACACTCCTTAGGCACACTATACATTGTCAATCACTTTCCTCTGTGCTCCCATAATCTCCTTACTCAGAAAATTTGGGACACCACTATGCTACAGGATTTCACATCAGAGGTCCTGAGTCCTCCCAGATCTTGAAGGGGAGAGGCAAAATACTGGCTATCCTTTTAGTGCAACTATCTCTTTGATTTTTAGTCTGCAAACTTTAGTTGTTAAGCATCCAGAAGAGAAGCTTAATGATATTATTACCCTTTAACAGAGATAGTAAAGCTTAACATCATTATCTCTGACAAAACAAAACAAAACAAAACAAGAGGGATATTTTGGGAGCCATGGAAAGTAGGAGTTGATCAAATGTGTGTAGGTGGGACTAAGACTCAAATAAGCATCGTCAGTCCTGAGATAAACATCCTATCTGATTAAGGTCAGCTATTGGTCATGATGCAACCCTGTGTCATGTGTTACTAACTACAAAAGTATAAATAAAAGACCATTTTGTTGTGAAGAAAAGGAAAAATATATGTGTATATACAAGGTAGGATAGGTATCCAGTTACTTTCGCCTAATTATTTGAGAAGAAAGATTTGTACTAATATCATGTCTTCATCTTATTGCCTGATTAAGTACCATGAAGACAACAATATGCATTGTATTAATATTGTAACTTTGCCTGGCAAGCGCAGAGTCCTAAGTTCAATCCCCTGTACAACAACAGCAACAAAATATGGTAAATGTCCTACTAACGTGTTTGAAACTGTTTCATTGCTGTTTCATCTTTTTTTTCTCATTAAAAATGAATAAACAATAAAAATTAAAATTAAAAATACTTTAACAAAGATGTACAGTACTCCATGACTTATTTTTTTATGAGCAGAATATATTTATTAAGGGAAAAAAGCTCCTGTCTGAGAGAGGGAAAGGAGGGGTCCCCCAAGCTGGTAGTCCCCCTCAATGACTTATTTTAATGCAGAAATGTCCAAAATAAATGTACATTTATGCAATAAAGAAAGCAATGTGAACAAACCTTTAAAGTTAATGTAGGTAACAATAAATTAAAACTTCCCTTTCTTTCCCTGAATATTTACTAAATTCTGTGAGGTATAAAGAGAACATAACATTTATTTCCCACCCTTCTCCAGTACTGGGGATGAAACTCAGAACCTTGCACTTGCCAGGAAGGACCTTATGCCACTGAGCTATCTCTCCAGCCGTATAACTCTTTTTTGAATAGTTACTCTTAAGGTTGAGATCAACACCTGACATAGAGAGTCATACCCTGTAACCCTGGCATTCCCGAGGCTGAGGCAGGATGATCACCATGAGTTTGAGGCCAGCCTGGACTACATAATTAGTGCTGAGCTATATAGTGTGATCTTGTCTTAAGAAGAAAAAAATTGAAATAACTGGAAGTCTTCATACTGTGCATTTTTAAGTCTTTTAAAACATAGATCAAAAATTACCTGAGTAAATGTGACTTCAGAACTTCAGCATTTAGATGACTAGTTCTAAACAATAATCTTGAGGAAGGTTTATTTGACTTTTCTATACAAGCATTAGGAGACTTATTCTCTTCTTGTTCAATATCTCATGAATGTTTAAAGCATGTAAGGGGAGTCAATACATTGGTATCAGGTGTTTTCCAAAAGTCCACTTCTGAATCACTACACTTGATAGCAAAGTGCAGACAGTTTACTCTGCTGGAGTTAATCTGAGGTTGTAATTTGAGGTATGATCTGAATATGCATTGTGGAGACAGACAGCTACAGTATTGATCATCATTGTTGAATAGTGGAAAGTCTGACATAACAGAATTAGATTTCATCTTTACACTTCTCACTAAGTGTGTAAATTTATTTTAAAACTATGTGGGAACACTAAGCTCTGTCATATTTTGCAGAATACTTAGCAAAATGCCTGACACTTTAGAGAGTCACACATGCACAGTTTATCCCATTAGAAAGATATCATAATACTAGGTTGCTAAAATTGTGACAAATGTGGTTTTTGTTTTGCTTTGGTTTTTTGGCTTTGTTTTCATATTTAGGACAGAGTGTACAGGGTCTCACTGTATAGATTGGACTCATAGTGATCTTCCTGTTTACAGCCTCCCAAGTGCTGGGATTACAGGTGCACACCACCACGCCATCTCAATTGCCCTCTCAGTGAGCTCCCAGGGGCAGGGCTAGCACAGTATGTCTAGAAATCAAATTCCTGACCCTGCATCTTCCAAAGCAGGCATTTTGATCTGGTGAGCTATTTGGCCAGCCCTGACAAATCTTTATTGTACCAGTTCATCTTAATCTTTTTCCTTTACCCCAAAATACTGTCCATCTGAAGTCAATCACATGACAGGAAGTTCAGAATGGTGTCTTTATCCAGAATAATAAGGAAACATTCTTCTCTATTAAATTCTTACCAAAAACAAGCTCCAGAACCAAGAAAATTTTAAGGAACTAGCTATTTTTAATCCTTTCCTTTCTTCTTCTTCTATTTTTTTTTTTTTCTTGGCAGAACAGGGGATTGAACTCAGGCCTTTGCTTGTGCCAAGGAAGTGCTTATTCCACATCTCCTAGGCCCCTATCCCTTTCTTTCTTAAAAGTGCCTAATAATCACTTAGCTATTTTAAAAAGTTAAAAGAAATGTAAACAGGATTTTAATTTTAGTTAAGTGACCAATTTTGCAAACACAGTTGACTTTTTCTTCAACTCAATAATGGTCTACAGTTTTATAGTTTGGTAAGATACACACTAGTAAGTGCTACTTTCTAAGAACCTTGAAGAAAATCTGCCTATTCTATTTATCCTAGCTTCTCTCAGGCCCTACTTTGCCTTAAAAAATAATTAGCACAGTGATCTGAGAAGCTTCTGAATGTCAGCTCACAAATAAATCATTTCCTTTTTCCCTTCAGTGTCATGATCATTCAATTTTTAGTGATACAACCTCAAGAGAAAAATATCAGCCTTCAACGTGGCTCATCACAGGTGATAATACCTGGTTATTACTGGAATCACATCAGCATGCAATTTTTTTCCAAGCTCTGGCAAGAATGAGAAATTATCAGTTCCAATATATAACCTGTGCTGATAAGTCTGTGTTAATTGTCCCTTGCTTGACGCAAAAGGTCTGAAACAGAGGCACCCAGGGAAGAAAACATTATGAGAACAGTCAGAGTAGATTTGTGAAGACAATTACGCTGGATTCTTTATGGCTTTTTCTTATTGTTAGCTTTGAAATATTTCTTGCTATTGAGTCATTTGTACTCCTGGTAAAATTGCTGAGGAAAAAAAAAAGATATTTATTAAACAAACAAACAAGAACAAAATCATAAATCTAGTTCTGCTCATTCTACTTGAAAACTATCTGAGGAATGATAAAAATGTGCATTGTGTTGGGCTTTTTAAAAAAAGAGTGTCTATGAAATATTATTTTGTGTACATGTGAACATTGCAGATGCTGCCAGACTTTAGTTATTCCTGAAGACATGTCCCTGGTAATTACATCAACTCTATACATCAAAGAGTGCTTTAAAACAGTTTTGAAGACCTCTACTTGTTTCATGACCTTTGAGCAACGCATCTTCAAATTTCAACTGTTGTGTTTGTTGGAAATTTCACCTTTAGCCATGAAAAATCAGCACCTCTCTCCATGAAGTTTGGATTCAGCAAACCTCAAATACATAAGCATTTGCGTTTCTGTGCTTATTAGATACTTCTTGACTTGGAGAACTCATTTCAGGTATTCGTAGACTCATCAAAGGAACAGGAAGAAATTTACGTGATGTCAGAATTCTCAGAAATGATTAGCATTTAGTTTACAAATTATGTAGAATAAAATTTTTCTCAAAATGGAATAGTGACCATTGATTGTCTAAGAGATGTAAAAATAAGGTTGATGTTCTGTATTTCAAGAAAATCTTTGAAATAGCTTTTAAAATATATGATTTACCTTTCTTGCCTACTTTCTTTCTGATTCCTTATCTTATTTTCCTGAAGCTCTGATTCTGTGTCCAACCCCAACATATGATTAATTGTGTTTTTAATTTTGTTTTTTTTTTTACTACTGGGATTGAACTCAGAAACCTTGTGCTTTCCAAACAGGCACTTATGCCACAAAGCCATCTCCCCAGTCCCCAGCATATGAGTTCTTGTAAGAAGCACCACACTTTAGCATGCTTTTGCTTGTTACTACTGCTCCTGTGGAATTTTCCCCAGCAGATTCTAAACACATGCCTATTAATTAAGTAAAATGCTCTAGAGAAACAGATGAGGTACTGGATTTGAAGTTGTATTTGAAGTCTATTCCATCATTCCCTCTAAGTTTCTGTGTGAGTGCAAGAAAATAGGTGACTTCCTCCAGATTTCAAATCCTTTCCCCTTAAAAATAAGAAAGTAACTTGGGTAAATTTCCATACAATATATATATTGTATAAGCTCCACTGTCCAGTTAAGCAATTGATACTGATAGGACTTTTCCTGAGAACATACAAGGCCTTGTTTATTTATCAGGTATGCGGCAGGCTCGACTGACAGGCCAGAAAGCATGAAGGAGGAACTCTCCACCCTGATGGAAGTGTAACGCTCCAAGCAGCCACTTAATTTTTAAAGAATTATACATCATGCATGGTGCCACAAACAGGTAAACGCTGTTCAAGGTTGTCACCTTTCATGATTCTTCCTATATTCTTCATGTTCATGTTTTTTTGTTTCCTTAGGTTAAAAGTAGTATATAATTGACAGATGTTTGGCAAATACAAAGAGGGCAGATTTATTTTGCCCTGTGGTTTTTAGAGTATTCAGTCCGTTATTGTTGGCTCCAGGCTGGGCACAATATGGTAAAAGGCTCTTACCACAGCAGCCTGGGAGCCGAGCGGGAAGAAGTAGCCAAGACAGGGACAAGTACTTCTTTACAGGTCACCCTGCCTGCTGGTAATCTGCCTCTTCTGTCCAGCTCCCGGGTCTTAGCAGAACATTCAACTATTGGACTAATAAATGGGTGAATTATGTTATGAGCATAGTGCGATGGCATTTCAATCCCTTTCCAAGGACATGAAACTCTTAGGTGATGTTTACTATCTAAACTGTAGCACTCTGCATCTTCACGCTAAAACGTCTCTTATCCATGTCTTTAAACAAAGTGAATTTAACTTATCTCTAATAGTTGCTGACGTCTGAACAGTAGCAAAAGTGCTAAAAAAGTACATGATCAAATTCTCCTCTAAGATTTAAGGTAAACTATAAGCCCTTGGAAAAATAACATACAAAGATAAATATCTAAAAACTACAAAAGCATAAAGTAAACATTCCCATTTTACAAGGTGGGAAAGGAGATAGAAAAAAATATCAGCTGAAAGCAAAGACTAAAGCCTGCATCATGTGCAGAACTCACGACAGGCGACACTGAGACATGAAATCCAGTCCCTGCTGTGGCCCAGGTGACCTGGTTGTGCTCACTGCTTGCAGCTTTCCCCACTGGGCTTTTCACATTCATAGAATCTCCTACTTCTTTGGGACATCTCTCCTTCCGTTTTTTTTTTTTTGGTTTTTTTTTTGGTCTTTTTGAGACAGGGTCTCACTATGCAGTTCAGGCTGGCCTTAAGCTCACTTTGTAGCTCAGGTTGGTCTCAAACTCAACAATCCTCCTGCCTTAGCCTCCCGAGTGCTGGGATTACAGGCATGCGCCACCACGCCCTGCTTGTTTTTTTTTTTTTTTTTTATTGTAGTTGATATAGGGTATCATTCCACAGCTTGGACTCCTAGTGATCCTCCTGTTTTCAGCCTCCCCAATGCTGGGATTACAAGTGTGCACCACCACACTGGGCTCTGAGGTGGGGCTGACACAACCCCAGTCCCTACACTTGACTAAGCAGGACTCAAAGCTAGTCCCCTGAGCTTTCTCACCTGCCCTCTGTCCTACACTTTGCTTCACTCTGCGATTTCATTGCATTATCTTCTTGTGGACTTGCAGCAGGGACTGTCTGTCAAACACCTTTTTTACTCCTCCCAGGCATTTGTCTGAAGTCAGTGAGAAAGCACACTTGGCACAGTAATGTTTTTGCTTTATTTATGCCTGAAGAATCAGCAAACCATGGATGACGCCAACATCTACCACCAGCCTGAGGAGTAGCCCTGCCCCATAGACCACATCTCTGCGCGCCTGGCTGGCTGAAGTCAGAGAAGCTTTTCATTAAGTAGCCCTAAAATAGCACGCACACTTCTGACTCTCTTCTGCAAGCAAAGTCCTTCAAAGAAGTTTTCTGTTTTGCCCCCTCACAGTACCTCAAAAAGCCTGTGAAAAGTAAAAGCAGGCCCATTTTTGAGATACTTTCAAGCCTATTTTTCGTGTTGTACTAATGCATAATGCTGTAATTTTAATAAATGCTTTTTTTTTTTTTTTGCAATCATGGTCTCTCTGGCTCCAACTTCATAGGTACTTTATTTTCAGTGAAACTACAAACATTTAAATCATTCAGCTGCTAATTTCTACTATAGACTTGGCTCAAAGGAGGAAGCTGTACCTTGACACAGCTTGAACACTGATGCTGTAGCTTGGATTCAGATCTCCTCCCGAAGACTCATACATGTTAGATGGGGCTGTCAGCAGCGTAAGCTCCTGCCTGGCCAGTGCAAGGTTTGATTCCCAGTATTGGGGTGCGGGGTGGGGAAAGAGGTGCTGCATCTAGGGTGGGTGATGTTGTGATTAAGCGTATGATGTTGGGTTCAAGAGATTCCCACCTTGGGTCCGGATGCTGGCGACTAGGGGCTGGCACCCTGGATGGAACGTAAGGGCCAGACAGAGGGCTGCCACTGTCACTTGCTGCTGCTGCTTCCCGTTGGTCAGCACACTGCATCGCGCCCTCTGCCATGCCACCCACCCATGGAAACAGCCAACTATGGACTGAAACTTCTGTACACTGAGAGCCAAAATCAACATTCCCCCATTACTGTTAAGTGCTGGGTATTTTGTCTCAGCAATGAGGAAAATAAATAAGACAACTGGGGTGTGTTATAATTTCTGCAGCCAAATCGATTGACCATCTTTACATCCTCAAGTGATGTCTTAGAGTATGGAAGAATTAGACAAACTGTCAGAATGAAAGAAGTGAAGCTTCTAGTCCAGTTTATAATATAGTCCTCATACCAATCTGAAGACTTACTAACTGGCCTTCAATGCCTGCCCTTCTATCAGCATTCTGTATTTCTAAACTCTGATCAGTATCTCTCACTTACCACTACCCAAATCATTATTAGCCTTTGCTAGGTAATGTATATAAGCTTTTTCAATTCTGCCCACAAAACAGTTCCAAAGCCTCCTAAGCCCATGGTTAGTAAGAGCCACAGCAATGGCCTCACTCCTGGTACCAGCTATTTTTATTCATCTGATTCCCCGTAATCAGAACAAAACATCAGATATCAGTGATTTAAAAGATGACAGGCTTATTTTAGGTCATGGTTTTCAGAGTATTCAGTCCATTTTTGGTAGACACCAAGCAGGAACAACATGCCAAAAAGAGCATGGTGGCGGACAGATGTTTACCTCATGATAACAAGAAGGCAGAGAGAGAAAGGAGGAGTGAGGCTGAAGAATATAACCTTTCAGGATGAAGACCCAGTAATCCTCCTTTTTTGATCCTCTCAGTTGGAGACCTCATCAACAGGCTAATCCACGGGTGGTGATAGCTCTCTGTGATCCATCTACCTGCCAAACACAGGAGACTTTGGGAGGCTATTTCATATCAAAACCATAACAATTCTCATCCGTTATGTCTCAGTTCATTCTTCCTTACTGTCCCTCTTAATATACTTAGGGAAAAGTTTATCCCAGCTTCTTTTTAAGACAGAAAGCTGGGGTTCTCATTTTTTTTTTCTTTTTTCGTTTGCCAAAATATCATTGCAATCCTCTACACAGGAATTAGGTGAGACAGGTTCTTTTTCATAGGCCCAGACTTCTTTATGCTTGAAATGTCTCATAACGGTGTATGATTTTGAGATGGCTCCTTGAGGAGGGAGGTAAATGTACTGCTGTATAATTAGAAGTATGATAAAATTTCTCCCTCGGTAGACTCAGAATAGGATAGAATAGAGTGAAGTATAACCATGGGATTTTCAAAGAGAAGTGGAGCTGGACATTAGTTAAAGGAGGAGCATGTATTTTATTCAATAAAAGAGAGAGTCCCACTCCAATTTGTGCACAGGTAACTGGGAACTTTAAAGGGAGAATGTGAGAATCAGGAGTGGGAAAGAATGGGGCACGGTGGAATATTTACAGCATGTCAGTCACTGTTTGTGTGTACACTGCATTGTCCTGGGCATCTTTTGTTCTTCTTACAGTCCTTGGAATGACCAGATGTGAAGTCTAGCGACCTGTGCACTCGCATCCTTCTTACAGCTTGCCGTGGTACAGCAAGTTCCCTCTCTAATTAGATATAGAAAGAAGCAAGACAAGTGCAGATGCAGGCACAGACATACAGGAGGTCAGAGAATGCTTCAGGTAGATCCAAAATCATCTTCTTCACATCACTGATAAGACACTTTCTTTTTTTTTTAATTCTTTAACTCTTTCCCCATCAACAATTATCTATGGTAGACAAAGTTGAGAGTGCAATGATGTAGGATATACATGTTGCAGAATCTAATCAGTGTTTTTCTTTATCTGCTCTCCCTGTCTGGTGTTTGTCTTTTTGGGTATGTGCATCATGAAATATCTGGTCCTGTTCCGTTTCACAGTTTAGTTACTGAAAATTCATTCTACAATTTACAAAATTAATTGTTTACCACCATTCCAGTCTAGGTTCATGGGAGCACAATGATGGTCCAGCCCCATATACAGAAGGCACTTTTATTTTTCAAAAGTTATTTTTCTCTCCTAGCTCACATATGTTGTGAAGGTAACATCTCAGATTTTTTTAACATATCCACCATTGAGAAAACAGCCCATGGGGTTTGCTTTTAGTTTTGCTTCTATTGTACCCCTACTTCTTTTGTCGAGGCTCAAGTATAAAAGCTAAGGGAAGACATGGCGCATAATTTCCTGTCACACTAGTCCTGTTAAAGATGACAGAACTTAAGAAACTTCTTCTAGCTCAACGTGGTACAGCAAATCTACATCCGTAATCCCAACACTCAGCATAGCTGAGGCAGGTAGATTTCAAATTTGAGGCCAGCCTGGATAACTTAACAAACAAGCAAATGCCTATTTCCAAACAGAAACAAAGTGCGGGGTGGGATAGGGACAGAAGTAAAGAGGGAAGGAAAAAAGGGCTGATGCTGTATTTCAGGGCCAAGGTCCTGAATTCAGTTCTCAGTAATGAAAAAACAAACAACGAACAAACAGAATCTTCTCACTAGCCTGGATTACCAGTCTGCTGACCCTAGGTGCACTACACATTTGGGGCATGCCATCATAGGGCTCTCAGATCCATGCATTTAGCATATGCAGATAATTAAAACCCATCCTTTAGATCCTTGACATTCTCGCGTGTGTGGCACCTCATCAAGCTTCAATGTTAACACACACCTTCTTTTCATAACAAACTTCAAAACAAAATATTGGCAGTACCAACAAAATGACTATATGTTAACGCTGGCTATGTGTCAGGTGTTCTGGTACATACTATAAATAGTCTTTTACATGATTTCCATACAATGAATATATGATATAGATTATCAAACCACTTTTTAAAGTGGGAGGACTAAACCAAATTCAACAGTAGAATTTTTTTTACTCAAACCCAAGTTTCTAGACTTCTAGAGTGTGAGAAGTATCATTATCCCCATATTCCATGCATCGTAACTATTGTAGCTTAGTTCTTAATTCTTTGTTTCTCTTTCTTATTCCTGTGCATCCTGTGAATAAAAGTCAACTCTCTATACATCAATATATATGTTTGTAGTTATGTACTGAACATAATATTGTGCTTTATCTGAAGTGAAAAACACATTGAATATGAACTTAAAAATACATCAATAACTTCCTAATTTGTTTGTGTATTTATTTTGTACAGGGCTTTGCTGCGCAGCTCAGCCTCACAGCCTTCCTGCTGTCTCAGTGTCCCTGGCTCTGGGATCACAGGTGTGTGCACCCTCAGGCCTAGTTTCATTGGCCAGGTCAGAGTTGGCTGGCACAGCATGCAGTACCAGGAATGAAACCCAGGTTTTTGTGCTTGCCAGGCAGTCGCTTAGACTGCTCAGCCATCTCTCACCCCCTCGTCCTGCATAAAAGGTTATGTGCTGGGTATTTATCCCTTCTTCCAAAATGGTTTCTTACCATCTATCTCCTCAAGTCCAACTGCTGATACTCATTTCTATATTTCCTCTCCGCTTCAAACCCAGAGTGCAAGGTCATGTAATTCTGAGGTAATAAAATCATTTTGTGCCTTAAATTACTCATCATTTCCTCAAGTTCAAAGTGGAAATTGTCGGGTTGCTTCCTGCTCAGCTATTTTATTGATAGAGTCTTGCAGCAGCAATAATTGATTTCATAGTTATACACTTTATTTAGCTGAGGTAAAAGACTTATTTTGCATCATTTCATTAGAAATATGTCAAAAATAGGCTCAAGGCCAGCGAGGTAGCTCAGTGGACTAAGCACCTGCTTAAGCAAGTTCAGGGACCAGGGTTCCATCCTGGCATCACATGTCACGCCAGCCCTACCCCCAGGCACACTGAGCAGGCCATTGAGTCTGGGTACGGTGGCGCACACCTGTAATCCCAGCACAGGGGGCTGAATGCAGGAAGAGCAGTATGACTCCAAGCTGCATAGGGAGACTGGACACCAAACACATTAAAATAAATAGGCTCATTTGTAAACAAATTTCTCTTCTGTATACAATTTTATTTCAAAAATGTAATCGAATTCTGATTCTGAGGGGAAAATTTCCTTTGGTGAAAATCTATGTGATATTTAAATGGAATTTAGTTAATATGTAATATTGAATTTAAAAAGTCATTGAGTGGGTACATCATTTATAGAGAAGTAATTCACAGTGCTTTTGTAGTTCAAATGTTAATGGTGTATATTATTTGCTCAGATAAGAGCCCAAATTCAGTTTTGTGTAGAAACTGTATAACTTGTTTTAAGAAAAAATGAACCCATTCTGCAGGTTAACGCAAAAGTTCTTTTCTCATTTAAAATTTTAAACTGTGTCTCAAAGAATTTCAGATTTTTTAAAATGACAGATGCCTTTAGCTGTTGATGATAAAGTACTGACCATACATTATCAGAAATAATTCATGTTTTAGGATATTTCTACTGATTGAAAGGGATAAACATTCTCTTCAGTATGAACAAAATTAAGTAATGTACTATAAATAATACCACATAATGAGATCCATGCTGCAAAACTCTACATCATTTCCCTCGCACTTTCAAATAAAACAGTACAGTGGTAATTGTCTTAATTGCGCCAACGAGTGAGGTGAATGAAGAAAGACGCTGCTGCCATGGTGTGAGGTTCAGAATTTGCCTATTCTTGTAACTCACTTTTGTAGGATATGATTATTTTATATTCTGACCTGCTGAGTCATTACAGTACATCCAGCTTTTCATGGTAAGAGATCTAGTGCTCTAAGTAAAACTACTCCTCGACTCTCGCATTTTTCTGGCTTTCATTTTGAAATATCAATTAAAATATTCTAAATTTTCCTCTGTTTCACATCATCTCTCCTTTTTCATACATTTTTGGCTTATTTATTGTCTTGGTTTGCAAACTACATTCTCCTCCTGTCTCCTAAAATAGCAATTTTATAGTTACTACCTTAAATTCTTCCCTAATATTTTCTTCTCTGTAACTATCTAATGATGTCCTTAAAAGAAAGAACCATATTCTTTGCATTTTAAGGACACCTAAACTTTTATCTGAGTCTTGTTATAATTTCATAATCATAGAAACTTCTTCAGAAAATGTTTCTATTTCCACAAACTCATTATCACTACTCTAAGATTATTTTCAAGCATCTAAATGGATTCTCTCCTTTCTAATTTTGAAGCTTTAGATTGGCTTGATCTTTTCTGAAAAATTTTTTATTTGATACAGGGTCTCAGGATGCATTTTGGACTCGTTGTGACCCTCTGGATGGAGCCTGGACCCTTGCACTTACCAGGCAGGCTCTTAGACCAGCGAGCTATCTCTTCCATCCTAAATTGGTTTGATCTTTATGACCTTCCCCTATGTAAGTGGTTGACAATCTAAAGTGGGTATGAGTATAGCCTATTATTTTAATCATTTCAGGGCCATTTCACTCCTCAACTTCAGTTCTTTCATATAGAATTCAATTATTCATTTTATTTTCAACCACATTGTTTCTAACAAGCTCTGAGTGAGATATTGAAACATTTCATGAATACGGGAATGCCTTTCTCTGTGACTTAAAATATACAACTCTTCATCATGAAGCTGTTGATCATGCAGTTCATTATAATCAAACTCTTTTTTAAATTTGCTTTATTTTCATTTTTTGCATAAACTCTTGACTTACTTTTGAAGTATTTAATTATTTTATTTTGTTGTTTTTATTATGAGTTTGTCCATGTTTCTGAGCTACTGAATTAGTCCATATTTGTTTTTCTACAGATCTAGACACACACACACACTAGAAAAAAATTACAACACAGAAATGAAAAAGTATGAAGAAAATCTGTGATTGCCTTCTATGAATACTCACATAAACTTTTCTCCCTTTCTCTCTTCCTCCCTCCAACCCTCTCTCCCTCTCTCTGTCACTTCATCTCCCTCTATTCCAGTCTCTGTCTCTGTATCTTCTCTGTCTCTCTGTCCTTCTGTCTCTATCTCTTTCTCTCTTTCTTTTTCACACACACACACACACACACACATGTAGACACAGACATACATATTTTGTACCTTTCAATATCAAGGATGATTGAAGTGTCATCTCAAAGTAAATGAGTTTCTATTTCCTTTTGAATTCAGAAGAACTGTGTGTGCAGGATGTTCATTCCAAAAGTGCTCAGAATGATGCTTTTCTTTCTCACATCTCCTAAGGGTCTCCCTTCTGTAATTTGTAACAGCCTATGAAGTCTGGGAACCTTAAAAATTATTTATGCAGAAAGTTTTCAACTTCATTTCGAAGAAATATGTATATCCGGCTCATCTTATTCACTGATTAATATCAAAATTTCTGGCAAAATGGGCCAATGAGATAGTTTAGTGGACTAAGCACCTGCTTTGGCAAGTGCAGGGACAGGGCTTGATCCTCAGTACTACATACCGTGCTGGCCCTGCCCCCAGGTGTAAACTGATGACTGAATATGGTTGTGGTGGTGCACGTCTGTAATCCCAGTACTGGGGAGACTGAAATAAGATCACTGTGAGTCCAAGCTGCATAGTGAGATCCTATACCAAATACATTAAAAAATTTTTTTTCTGGGAAAAATAAAACTGGGGAGATGTCTCAGTGGAATAAGCACTTCCTTGGCAAGTGCAAGGGACTCAGTTCAATCCCCAGTTCCACCAAAAGATAAAAAATGAAACAGCATGTAGAGGACTCTAAGCAGTGGGAAATTTTTAGGCAACAAAATACAGAAATCAAAACTCTAAAAATAACTGACTGTTGCAATAAAATTCGTTGTATTTGTGCTTTCTTTGTTGTTATTGTTTCATTTTGCTGTGTGATTCTGTTATTTGCTATTTTCCTTCTCTCTCTACATTTTCTAAATTCCTAGAGTTGCAAATGGATGTAGATTATCTGCAGCAAACAATGTACCAGAGGACAGGGAGGGACACTGAGAGGTGAATGGGGTGGGGGGGGAAGAAGGACAAAGAATACAAAAGGGTTAAGATTTATCTACAAGTACTAACTTCTGAATCACAATGTCAACATCATATATACACACATGGATCAGAAAAAGAAAACAGGCTTTTTCTGTAAAAGGAACACAACTGAGTCTTCTATAGAAATCCAGTAACAAACTGAAAATTTAGGTGATGGCAGCAGGAAGAGTAGGTTTGTATGTGGAACTGGCTCTTTTTCTTGCTTTTCTGCCACCATTGGCCCACCCATAGGCTCTTTGATATAGAGTAGTGCTGTGATTTTTTATCCAGATATCCCCTGAAGCCGCCAGACGTCGTAGCTTAGACCATTTGAAGGTGGATGGATCTATGATGTGTGGTGCTGAGGTTGAGGTTACCTGATCCTTCTCCTTCTCCTTCCCCTTCTCCTTCCCCTTCTCCTTCCCCTTCTCCTTCTCCTTCTCCTTCTCCTTCTCATTCTCCTTCTCCTTCTCCTTCCCCTTCCTCTTCCCCTTCTCCTTCACCTTGAATAAGAATCTAAAGACAGGTAGTCTGTCCCAACAAAATAATAATAATAATAATAATAATAATAATAATAATAATAATGATAATGACAGGTAGGCTAAAGACATGAAAACACGCTCATAGAACCTTGGATTTCTTGCATTAGGACTTCTCCATGACTTAATTTAATTTACAAAATGAACTCCTAACGTGACATAGCTTTTTCAACCTAGCCATTGTGTTCACAGTCCAGCTCAGAGGAAAAACAGGAATAGCAATGTATGTTGATGGTGAAAATAACACTTTAACTTTAATTACAAAACTCTTTTTGAATCACTCTAAGGAGAAGCTATCTGCCTAATAACATCAACCTGAAAGTTTCTTTCTTTCTTTTTCTTTTTCTCCTTTTTCTTTTTTGAAATTAAGTCTCACTGAATAATCCAAGCTGTCCTTGGACTCACTAGGTAGCCCAGGCTGGCTTTGAACTCAGATTGAGTCTCTTGCCCAGGCTTTCAAAGCACTGAGATTACAAGGGTGTGCTTGGCTGTCTTCTATTGGTTCTTATCAATCAAACTACCTGACTGCTAACATGCAATTCATTAAAAAGGCACTAGCCTTCAATATGAATATCTTGCCTTATTTATTTAGAATTTTCACATTTCTTTAAAAAATATCTCATGCTCTTTCAATCACATTTTTTCAGCCATTAAACAGAATTTTTTTCACCTATTTTATTAGAAAAAAAATCTTGAGGTGCATTCTCAGTTCATGTTGTAACAGAAAATGCCCCCACCCCGCAGGAGCCAGTAATCTCCGGTCTAGCTGCAATCTCTTATTTGCTCGGTTACTAGTTCCTCTTGTAATTCTGGATGCTTCTAGCTCTCAGAGACCACTAACCACTGTGATGCACTGCTGGCAGCTATGTTACATATCATAAGAACCAATCAGACAGCCAAGCACTCTGTCTTTCTGTCTCCCTTGCAGACCGCAGAAAAACATCCTTGCTTCAGCTTTTGGGACCTGACATTTTGAAGAAAAATTCACTCCTAGTTGGTGCCCATCCAATGTGGAATAAGCTTATGGGCTTCTGTGTGCTAATGCAAAAGCAGCTAGAAGTCTGGTAAAATTACTCTATTTTTCTCAAAATGTCATGATAAATTATGGTACCATTAAAAGAAAACAAAATAAAAAATACTTCTAGCTATTTAAAATAAATCTAAAATATTTTACATGTGTGTCACCTAAAGTTTCACCAATATATGACAGCATATCTTTTTATTTTTAAACATGTAACTGGAAATATATTCTGAAAACTAAGTGCAGATTAAGTAGAATAACTGGCACAAAGTAAGTGCTCAAAGTATACTGGTTTCTTTTTTAAGATAATTATTTTTTATTTATTGAGAAACAAATAGTGAGATAGTTTCAAAACAAGGTAGTAGGACAGATACAATAATTAATACATTGCATATTGTCTTCATAATTAGTCATAGTACAAGATGCAGACATGATATCCTGTACAAACATTGTTAGTACAAATCTTTCTTCTCATCGAATTAAAAGAAAGTATCTGTTTATCTGTTCTATTTTGTATATACAAATACAAAATGGTCCCTCATTTATATCCCCTTTTTTGATTAGTTGCATCAATTCAGCAAGATAATCCAAAATATTTCAGTAGTCCATAATAGTAGTGGATTTTCCATAAGACTGGCAATGTCAGAAGTTGTAGACTTGAGCCTTTTCCAGCTCAGTATATGGCTTTACATATGAAATATACTAGTTTCTATTGCTCTACTAAATGATAAACAATTGAATAAGAGAATCTTATTTTGGGCCTTTCTAAACTTCAACTTTTCCATTAAAGGTAATAAATATTCAGTTATTTGCAAATTCGTTCCACAAACATTTATTGAGTACCACTTTTTGCAAGGAAGTTTACAAGGCATTGTTAATGACACTTTTCTTTTAACAATGAGAAAATTAGTGAATATTCTAATGTGAGTCATGATACCCAGATTTTAGTTTTGATTAGGCAATGACATGTCTCTGTTATTTTAAAAATGCAGGCTTCATGTCTGAATTACTGGATTAGAAGAAAAGGCCAAAAGACTATATCATGTTGATATTAATTTTAATATTATGTCTTTAGGAAAACATTTACTATTCAGTAAAATTCTTTCAAGTCCTTATAGCAGTAAATTTATTTACACTTTTGTTTCTAGACCAGGAAAATATTGAGAAGGTTAATGTTTCATAGAGGTAACTTTTTTTAGAAATATGTTCCATTAACTCATAAAGTACATGCTTTTCTTTTCTTTTCTTTTTCTTTTTTTTTTTTTTTTGCAGAACTGGGGATTGATCTCAGGCCTTTGTGCTTGCCAGGGAAGTGCTTATTCCACTGAGCCATCTCCTCAGCTCCATTGTTGTTATGTAGATTTTTTTTTTTTTTTGTAGTACCAGGGATTGAACTCAGGACCCTGTGTTTGCCAGACAAGCACTTATTCTACTGAACTATTCTACTGAGCCATCTCCCCATCCCTGTATGCTTTTCATAATGAGTCTATATATATGACATCAGAGACTTCATTTAATATTTTTAAATTTTTATTTATTTTGTACAGGGTCTTGCTACACAGCTTGGACTTACAGTAATCTTCCTGCCTCCCCTGTGCTGCCATTACAGGCATGTACCACCATACCCAGTTTTGAGGCCAGTGTGGCATACAGTACCAGGAATCTAACCCAGGTCCTTGTGTTTGCCAGGCAGGTGCTTAGGCCACTGAGCAATCTCCCCCACATCAGAGTTTTTATTGAAAATATAATGAGAGATCGACTTCCTCCCAAACTTCAGTTATTCTATGTTATGATGACCAAATATTTGACACCTCTAAAGGAGCATTGTCTCCTGAGGTCATATTATTTATACATCCACTCATTTCTGTAGGAAGCAATTATATCCTCCCTGTGAATCTAAAACCACTGTCAACATGGCTTTCCTGGTAATCACACCACGATACTTTCAAATTACACAAGGTGGTCTGCTAGTAAATTATATAGACATCTATGCTTTTTCATTTTCCTTGGACAGTTAATTTATGTTCACTATAAGTATAAATCTTTCACAGATGTAACTACATTTAGTCTAAGGCTATATGGAATATTTATTACTCTAGTATATACCTGTTTGTCTTTCCTTCTGGCATCAGAGCTGATTTGCAGGTTAATAGCTCGTGTTGATCTGTCAGCATGCACGGGGTTTGGTCCATCAAATAGGAAAGCCACTGAAACATGTGGGTGTTCCAGGAGATAGGAGAATCATGTTTCCTCTTTAATGTCAATAGATTGTGTCAAAAAGGAAAAAAACTCTTCCTAAAAGCTATTCAAAGAAAAAAAAAAGCTGTCAAAATGTGAGTGATTCTTCACTATCTTCAAGGAGTAGACTATAGTGTAAGACATGCTGTGGTTGGAAAAATAGACTCAAAATGTCAGAGAGAGACAACACTAAAAGGAAAATAAATACTACAGAAGTTAGTCACAGTGGTCTAATCTTGACAAGCCAAAAAACATAATAAGAGCTTCTCAACAAATAATTCAGAGGCTGATTTTAATAGAAAAATATATGCCAGCAGTCAATTCAGATGTCTTTTGGATACCAAGCAGCCAGGCAGATAACAGTCATAATTTGAGAGCCATAGCTCTGAGCACAGACAAGAAAGTTACAAGATGACTGGGAAGTGAGACAAATCAATCGCCGTCCTCTTGAGAATGAAGAGTTGCCATAGTAACACTCCCTCCAATTGTCTTAATATTAAGGACATGGCCCTTGACATAGACACTAAGGATATCAGATATCCTTTTGATTGATTGGCTTCCTAGACCAAAAGTTTTTGCCCCTGCCATACTCCATTTTTCTATTCTAGGCTGAGGGATAGTGGAAACTTTTATGAAAAGAGAATCTCAAACCTACATGCTCAGCTAATTGGACTAGAATTAGGAGTTTAAGACTACAGACTGGGTCAGGCAAACTGACTTCAATTAGTAGTGGGGCAAATGAATTTAGGTGAGATTATTTCCCTTCTTTAAATGATTTCATGATCACATGTGGGAATAACCTGGCATTGTATGTGGATACTGTGTGTAATACTAAATAAACAAAATTTAGTCTGGACAGTAAAGAATAAAACAGTCATATAGGAGACAAAGCAAGGAAATAGCTCAGAAAGCTTCTTTGTGGTACAGTAATTTCTGGTTTTGAATATATATACATATATATATATATATATATATATATATATATATATATATATATAGCCTTGGTAGGTTTCAGAACAGGAGCCTGTTACTGTCCTAATGGATCCTCATGCCCTCATAGGAAAGGCTTTTGGACAGTGAATAAACCATGAAGTGCTAATCTTTCTTTCCTTCTTTTTTTTCATTCATGTATTTGGTACAGGTTCTCACTTTCATCTCTGACTCACAATGATGCTCTTGTTTGCAGCCTCCCCAGTGCTGGGATTACAAGTGTGTGCCACCACACCTGGATTTGGTGGCTGGCTCAACATACCCAGGGGGCAGGACCACCAGTGTGGCATACTGGACCAGGGATGAAACCCCAGTCCCTGAGCTTGCCACAGTTGGCGCTTGGTCCATTGAGCTGAAGTACTATTCTTAAATGAGAACATGATTTTGGAAGACAGGGACTTCTTGGAAGAGTGAGCCACAGGAGCTGGTGATGGAGGGGTGCCTCTACCTTCCAGGCTCCTCTCCTTCCTCTGGTCATCCAGAGCCAGCAGTGTTCCCCACAGCAGGCCCCTCCATGCATGCAGTTCCTGCTCTCAAGTCGGCCAACCACTGAGTGAACACCCCTAAGTTAATTTAGAAAATTAATTTTGTGAGCCAAAATTAACTTTTTCTCCTTTAAATTGAGAAATAACTAAGACAGGACCTAATATATAAGAGCAAGAACTGGAATTGATTAAACTTTACCAGCTTTGTTAATAAAAGCTGAGACTGGCCTTCTTACATGCCCAAGTAAATAATAGGGTACATATAGGACATAAAGTAGGTATTGGTAATGAACAACAACAACAAAAATTAATACAAAAGACATTTTGTTCGTGAACTAGCTAATTCTGGATCCAAGGCTTAAGTAAAAGACTGACTTCTAAAGATATTTCTTTCTTCAGAGCTGTGATGAAAACTCACCCTCCCAGAAAGGTCATAAATTAACAGCAGTGAGGTAGGAATTACTTATAAAAGCATTCATCAGAAAGGAATACCATGAAAATTATATAGAGCTCTACAGTTGCTAAGCAGTCTCTGTATCAAGACAGGGGAGACCAGCCAGTTATACCTTGTGTCTCCATGTCTCCCCAGACCTCCTATGCTCCTGCTTGAGGCTTTGGGAGGGGACACATCATGGATGTGTGATTCTGGATTAACATGATACAAGGATTAAGGGCCTGTGATCACTAAATGGGTGTAGCATAGTTCTGAGTTCAGGTAAGGAAAGCCCCACTCTGGGTGTGAGTGGCACCAATTGATAGGTTTGAGGCCCAGATGGAATATAAAGGACGTGGGAAAGGCAGGCTGTCTTGCTGCCCCTGCTTGCTGCCTTCTGCCTACTACACCATGAATGCTTTCTCCTTTGCAATGCCCCTCAGCCATGAAATATGCTTGGAGCCATCTGCCTGTGAGCCAAAACCTCTATCAATGTAAGCCAAATAAACCTTTCTTCCTCTTAATTTTTTGGTTACCAGGTATTACCAGAAAAGTATCTAAGACGTAATCCATATGAGTTTGTATAACTGTTGAGTTCATAAGACTTACCAGACAAAAAAGCCAAATTATATACCAGTGCACTACTTCCCAAGATTAAAAAAATAAAATTCATGGCTGTGAAGTATCTTTGTAGGGTCAGATTTTATGATTTGAAACAAATAGTTGACTGGTACATTGGTACCTCAACTCATGAACACAATTTGTTTTGTGGTTTGGGGGAAGATAGCCACATTGTGTTTGTGTGGGGAAGATGGTTGAGTCTCTGACTTTACCCATTGTGGAGTTTGTGAATGGAGGCAAAATTTTTGTGAACACTTTTGTTTGAAACCCAAACTGGAGACAGAAATATTTGGAACTGAAGTATTTATTGTGTGTACATCTATCACTCTGCTTTTACATTTTGTCACTAGGTAATTAGTTAACATTTGTTGAATACCTTCTGTACATTGGCAGTAATAACTACTTTATCTGTAAGACCTAAAATCGTTCTAATATGTATGTGGCTAAGTACTGCATGTTGAATCAGACAGAGCAAAATTTTAATCTCATAATTATTTGGCTGTTAAGCATAACAATCTATTTTTTTATAAATTGATTGTATTTTCCTATCATGACCTCTGCTAGATGCAAGAAAGAGAAATGTATTTTCAAGTGGTTCACATGTATTTAGAAAGAGTAGATATTAGAGAACCAACTATAATACAAGAAGAAGACTCAATCAAAAGCTAGGAAGTGAATGACGATTCACACATCAGTGCTCTTGGCAAGTTATTAGAAGGGTGGGTCACATAGCTCAGCTGATTAAAGTGCCTGCTTAGGCAGATGCCAGGGCTGGAGTTCTATCCCCAGCATGCTGTGCTGGACCTGCCTCAGGGGCGCCCTGAGATGGTAATTGAGACTGGGCATGGTGATGCTCACTTGGAACCCAAGGGATTGGGAGGCTCAAAACAGGAATGATCACTACAAGTCTGATCTGCGTAGTGAGACCCTGTAGACTCTGCACTAACAACTACAAAAAAAAAGCTTATTTGGGAAAATAGTATTTTATGATTATTTGTTAGATTGGGTCTTGCTGTATTCTACACTGACCTCAGACTTGCAATCATACTTCCGCAGCCTTGCAAAGCACTATAAATCCAGACATGAACCACCACGACTACCTATTACAAATAGCCTAATACAAACAATTCTTGAGGTTAGATTGGGAAATAAACTTTTCTTGCCAAATATAAAATAAATGAAAGGGGGTTTGGGTACTTTTGGGATTTTGATTGGTGGTTCTTCATGTAATTATTACAGAGTGGAGAATCTGGGCATGTATTCTTTGGCTAGAGATTCTTTTAACACACACACACACACACACACACACACACACACACACACACGTGCACACACAAAGACTCAAAAGGCAGAAATATATTATCTCAAAGTTCTGGATATCAAAATGCTGTAGCTGACAGGATAAGCTCCTGCAGATAGGGAAAAAAAGTGCTATTTCTTCATGGTTTTCACCTAGCTTGTGATGGCTTGTTTTCAGTACTTAGTCTACAAAAGTGATAGTGAATCTTACAGAGTTTCCAATGGTCCAAGCATCTCACTACAGCACGTATACCACAGGTTTGCCACCATTAATCCAGACCATCACTCTGTCATCCCGTAACTTGCTATTATTTTCTTTTCTTGTTTGTATTTGTGTGTCCCAATTCACCCTCTACATGTCATGTTGCATTGCCCCTGGATGACATGATGACTTCACATTAATTTAATTAAAGTTTATTAGAGAACATAATTTTAAATCATAGCACAGGATTTTGTAAATAGTCTTCCACCGAAGCTCTCTGCTTGGGACATGATTTTATATTTGAAGGTAGCCTTTCAGTTAAATGCCTTAATACCAAAGCCACATTTCACTGTCTCTCTATTCCTGTTATCCAGCTCCATCTACAAGCTGTCCTCTGCTTTATTTATTTTCCTTTGCATCCAAGTGTCCATATCATTTACAATGATATCTGTAGAGAGACAGCTTTGGCTGGTCTGTCTCTACTCCAGAAAGAGGTTTTGCTGACTACGTCACTTTGACGTGTTCTGGATGGTTAAATTAGTCTTCTATTCTGACTGCTCCATAAATCCTGCATCATTTTTAGACAACTGCAAAATTGTCTTGTTCACATATTTTGTCAAAGAATAAAGAAATCAGGAAATTTTACTGGGAAAAGAGTATGTCTCATAAATTTCTTTTACAAACCTCATAAAAAGTGATGCAAAGAAACAACCTATTTTAACTCACTATCTTTATTCTATTGTTACTTTTTTAAAATGACATTTAGAGCTTGATCTTGGTCAGCTTCCAAATTGAATGCAGAACATCTTGGGGATGCTGACTCAGTACAAGGTCTCCCCCTGAGTGCAAGGATTGCTTCCTTTACATTTTTTACTGAGGTTGAAATATTGCCAGTGGGTAGAAAACCCAAGTCACTTCCCATATATGTGGCAATTTTGAGTGTTTATTTCAAAACTGCTAATAATTGCTAATTGTTAATAATGCAGACAAACAGGCCTTGCTGGTCCTGGGTCACAACAGATCCCCTTTAACTGTCCTCAGAATCTCCTGGTCTTCCCTTATACTTAACTTCTAAATTTCCCTAATGATTTAGTTCTCTGTAATATAGAGGTTAATGAAAATTTATATCTTTTGGACTTCTGATTGTATAACTGATCCTCAAGACATGTCCAATTTGCAACGATCCCTTCTTCACAAAAGGAAGCCTGCACACAAATTCCTTATACCAAATTTAGTGTTAGACCAGGTGGTACAGGACTATGTTAAAAAAAAAAAAAAGGTTAGTATGCGTTTAGGAGTATCAAAATGAAAAATGAGGGCTATTCTGAAATATGAATATTCTACTCACAATAATGTGTGCTTATTAAAAAGATATTACTTAACAGACTTTATTATTACCTGAGTAAAACAAACATGTTTCATTTTTGTAACACTAGAAATTTTAATAAGCACTTTATCTGTTAGGTTTCAATTTCTAAGAAGAAAATGCCCTTCATCTTTGCTTTATGGAAAATAGCTTTCCAGTTTAATTTGGTTATCTGAAAGGTAAAAGTAATTGACCTCCAGTACTTAGTAAGTATGCAAATTGGACTGCATACGTGCATTACAGATGTTTTCACACTGGCAAACCAAATGAACTGTTTCCCAAATTGTGCACTTTATGTAGGTGATACGTTGACTTATACTGTCTTTTACCCCTAATGCACTATGCCTTGTGTGATGTGTACACAAATTATAACCCCACTAAAGAGCATAGTGTTAAAATCCAGAAACTGGGACCTAATCAATCACAGCAGCTGAGCATCAGTCAATAACAAGTTGTCAATGAGAGAGATCATTTCTCTATAAGGCAAGACACCAACTCCAGCCAAGAAGGTTATTTTTTATTAACGTATATTTTAATATGTAATGAATACAACTACAGTGAAAAGTTGGTACATATGTATAGAATATTGGAATCCACTTTTCATCATTTATTGTTCCCACCAGATTCTTTTTATATGCTACATGTTTGTGCTATAGAAATAACTTGCACACGTGTACACTTAGTCATAGGGCTGCTTTCTGAATTGTCTAAGATTTGGCAAGCTGATTGGCTCTAACATGTTTGTCTCACTTCAATATTTGTTAAACTTGTCTCAGTTTTTCTTTCACCAGGATGAGGTCATTATTATCTGAATTGATAAATGGTAGGAGAACAAAAGAGAAGAAATGCCTCAATCAGAAATCGTCTGTGCGAATTACAGAAATTATTTGAAATTTTTCTGAATTTCCCTTTGTCCTATATTTTTCTCAACCAAAATTGAGTCATGTGATTAAACTGTGGACTTTGGGTGGTAATGAGGTGACAGTGGGAGGCCTTTCATTATAAGAGATGTGCTACTCTCTTGAAAAAAGTGGATGCTATGCAAGTATGGGGATGAGGGATGGATTATAACCTTCTCTATGGGCTGCTCAGTTTTATTATGCATCTAAATTTGCCCTACAAATTAAAGCCTATAAAAATAATCACTAATTAGATATTTGCTATTATAAAAATATAAAAGTTATGAATCAAAATAATTGCAAGTTAATGTAGAAGGCATATTTTATATTAAAATATAATAATTATTTGTATTTTAACTCTTTTATGCTGCTATGCTGGCACGCTCAGTATTTGGAGAGAACCCACCTCCTGATAGAACTATGCACCAGACTCTACAGTGATTTCCAGACTCTAGACTTTGGACTGAACCCTCCCAATCTCTGCCACACAGACAGCCCTTCTGCACTCTTCCACACCAGATTCTATGAGCTGCCATTGCAATCCTACCTTGTAAATCCTTATATATTTGTATATCTTGCATTAATTCCATTTTACTGGTAAGCACTGACTGATAAAGGTACTCACTGGACTCATGAGGCAGTTGCCTAGAACAGGGCTATATCTCGTTATCTTGGGAGTGGGGAATAATCTTTGACATATGAATTTAGGGAGAATGCCATTATTCAGACCTGAGCATTCTACCCACCATTGTCCAGGTTTAATGTCTACCTCATATTAAAATATATTCATTCTATCCTATTTGTTACTAAAACTTAACTAATTCTAAGGTGGCTTTTAAAATTTAAGTCCATATTCTCTCTTGTGTATAATCTAAATTAGGTATGAATGATACTAAGCAAGTAGCTTATCTTAAGGCAAGAGACGCTACAGCTATGAATCTGTGAAATTAAGTAAGTTGCGTACTTGTAAAACACAGTGGTGAGGCAGGAAGATGATAAACTTCACATGCTCAAAAGACAAGGTAAGCAATAAGGAATAACAGGTTGTAAGAAAGCCTGAAACAAGGAAAACAACATAAAATATTAAGCCTCAAAACCAAACTTTGGCTTAACACTTTAGCTCTTATATATTAAATATTATAGCACACACTGAGACCACAGGATTTTGAGATATCATTTGTGTGGCTTTCTTGGCCAAATTCATGCCACAATTCTTACAGGCTATTCTTACATGTATGGATCTTTCCCAAGCTGGTGATCTACTGATGTCTTTCTGCAGTGAAAGACTTACCCTCTAAGCTCCCTCCAGTAGATATTGCCATAATGAGGACATTGTATTGGTACCACCATTGTGGTAGGTCTCTACCTAGGTCTTGCGCCAGTAGGCCCAGGAGACCTCATATCTTTATCCAGAAAGAAGTAGACATACCTCCATATCCCATGAATTCTGCATGAGGGTAGATATGACATTATAATGACCACTCAAGTCCTCCACAGAGGTAATCATCATGCCTGTAGGCATACATGAGGCCACTAGATGCAAACCTCAGACAATGAAGCAAGTTGTTCCAGAAGGCAGAAATAATAGCTTTTAAGAGGCCCAGAGAATTAAGCACTAAGTCCACATCACACATATAGCATCTCATTTTTAAAAATACTGTGCTTTCAGTAAATGACACCCTAGGTCTATGATGAGGAGTGATGGCGATAAATTTTAAAGTATCCATGGTCAGTGTTCTACAATCATTTTGTTCAATAGAATCACTTTGATTAGATGCCTTATTAATTTCCCAATCTGAAAGTCACTTAGTCATATCTTTGACATTTTATCCCAAGAGTATGAGTTTCCCATTATATGAATATACATAATCTGAGAATTTTGAAGATTAAAAAAATACTTTTACTTACCACATAATTAAATATGATGTATTAGTCACTCTTCTCACATTTTGCTGTAAACACTAAAAAAAACCAGCTTGCAACTTCAACATTTTGTTGACAAATACCTTTAATCCAATAGCCTCAGAAATTCTAGTATCTGCAAAATTCCGCCAAGTGTTGCGGGCAACCTAGTAACTAAGTTTCCATACAGGGCTCCTTATTTTTGTCTCATATTTCATTAGAATGGATTTTAGCATCCACAGGGAAATATTCTGTCCAAAACCACTTAGGTACCCTGTAAGATGATTAAAACTTTGGCATGCTCTACTTTTTCCCTTAAAGTCTGTTCACAATGACCTTTTTTCTCAGATACACATTATCATTCCTTTAGCCTTACCTGCTATCCAGTTTTAAAGCCACTTCCCTACTTTTAAATGCTTGTTTCAGTATCACCCCATAATGGCTATCACAAAATACCTTATAAACTACTGAGTGCCTTACAAACAAAAGAAATTTATTTTGCATATTTCTAGATGCTGAGAAATCCAGAGCTCAAGACAGATATCCAGATTATGTGTCTGTTGTTTAGGGATGGCTGGTTTTGGGGTCTTGTACTTTGTTTGGGGTTTGTAAATTGGGTGTTCTAGCAGAATCCTCACTTTCCAGAAAAAGTGGCTTATTTCGTGGGGGACATTACATTTGGACACAAATTTCAGTTTCAGCACACAATGTATTTTAGAGGACCACAAATATTCAAACTGTAACAATAGCTACTGTTTCAAATAAATTAACTTAGCTCCCCAGGATCCCTAAGTCTCTACAATCTGCTCTCTCCCTCTCTGTCTCTCCCTGTCTCACTCCCTCTCCTTTTTTCTCTTCCTCTCCCTCTCCTTCACTTTTGTCTTTATTGTCTTGACATTAACTCAGGTAATATTTTTAAATTTCATTATTAATCTTAAAAGATGAGAGGTATAAGAATATTAAATTGGATATATTGAATGCTTTTCAAGTAATAAGAATTCAACTGTACCATTTTCATGTACCTTATTCATTGTTTCACAGCAGCAGTGATTGGAGCATTGGCCTCAATGTACAATAAGAGCACTTACTGAAGCTTTAACCTGTACAGATTAAGTATGATAAGCTTCAGTTCAGCCCCCATCCAAAAAAATCATAGCTTCATTGAATTGTGACTTTTTAGAAACTTAAGGATTTTTTACTGACATTATAAGTGTTTGGAAAATCACCCCTGATGTATTTATCCTATGGGTACTTTGATAAATTTTCTGTAATTCCATGAATCATCCCTAGACTTCATAATAAGCTTTGAATATCTCTTAGGCTCTTAACTCATGACAGACAAGTAATATTAAAATATAGAAATAAGTCTCGAATACAATTTCACAAACAACAAATTTAGCTGTTAAGGAAAAAATACTGTACCAGTACTGCCAAAAAAATAAATAAAACTATAAATAGTTACTCATTAAAGATCTGCTACTATTGAAATTGCAATGTTTGTAAGATTTTACCTCTCTGTAGATCAAGCTCATTTTAGCAGATGTTTTATTAGCTATAAGGAAAATAATCATCTTAATTATTTCATTTCTCCATGAGGTACAGATGTTTGAGTGTAACCATAGTTATATTTCCAAATAGTATATTGTTTTTGCATAAATATAAAAACTAAATTGAAAAAATTTATGTTTTTACTGCATTAAGTGAAGTAACTACATGCATTACTTTTTCCTTACAGAAACATTATAATTTACTAATTCAGGATTTTTATAAATTTCTTAATATTTATCATGCCTCATTTTATGAAGAACATTAGGAAGACGGATAAAGTGTGGATATTTCCTTCAGGGAATTTGCTAATTATTGAAGTAGATGCACTTATTTAGAGTTGATTTATAAGATACTGAGCTAAGAAGTTAATAAAATTATAAAATATAGGAAGATAAAATATGTATAATGCAGTAATCATAATATTAACAACCATTTATAATATTTAAACTGGTAACATATATTGGTCCTTGTTCTGTGTTCCATATGATTTAACTCTTCAAGTTAAATTATTATGACAGGGGCTGGCCAGGTAGCTCAGCAGACTAAAGTGCCTGCTTAGGCAAGTGCAAGGGGAGCAGGGCTGGAGCCCCATGCAGTGCTAGCCCTGCCCTGGCGGCTCACGGAGACTGTGAGTGAGACTGGGCATGGTGCACCTGAAATCCAGCACTTGGGAAGCGGAAAATAGGAGGATCATTATGAGTCTGACCTAAGCACTGAGACCCTGGAGACCCTGTAGGTTTAAAGAAATAAATTGCTATGACAGGCATGTTACATAAATTAACAGTTTTAATCTACAAAGTTTTCATTACATTTGTGTCATTACTGTCCTGTTTATGAAGATAGAGAAGTTCAGAGGACTTTAGTTGTCTAAGGTTCTACAGCAGACTATACACTAAACCTGCATCACTGAAAAGGAGTTATCATGGATCTGCCTATGCATGGTAAGAATTATTAAAATAACACTGAATGTGGTGCATCGCATTCATGATATACCCAGTAAGGTGGCGAGGACAGTGCATTCAGAGGGTGCTGAGATGTTTTTTCTAACCAAATGTGCAGTTAAATTGCAAGAAATAGAGGATGTGTAATGCTCTACTCCGCATCATTTATGCACCCTTATAGCCCTTTCCTGCCCATCATTGTGCTTAGCAAAATGCTTTGTTGCAAGTTGGATCTTCAAAAGTTTTAGAACTCAGATATAATGAAATGTGTGTAGAAAAATTTCATTCAGAAGCATACTGGGAATTTCAAGTAACCGATGGCATACACATGGCCTCTACTTATTCACAGAGGTAATTAATGATCCACCATGGAGGGCATGGAGGAGCCATGAAAGTAACAAGGGAAACTTCTTTCTTAAAACTCTAATACCATGAAAAAGAAAGTGAGTCACCAATTACAATGCCCCATGCAAAGCGCATCACAAAGCTTATAAGTTTATGGTGGAAAATGAAGAATTTAATATTTTCCAAAGATTATTTTATGTACTCTTTTCTTAAGAAGGTGTTATTTTTTAAAACAGTTTACAAATGAGGTACACAAGACAGAGAATTAATACCATCACATATGACCTGACAGAAATCAGTGTAACAGTCAGATCTGATCCTAGTGTCTATGCAAAAATACTTGTTATAGAAATAACTCCCTTTATAGCAGGCAACAAAGGCAAACAATTTGCCAGTCCTCAAAATGTAAGAGTAAACTATGAATGGGAATGTCAAATGTGTTGTGTTTCCTAAACTTTGTGCAATGTTTTCTTTGCTATGTACTTGAATGTGTTCTAAAACAATGATCAATCATTGCTGTAGGCTGGAAAAAACTATCGTGTCAAATATATCTCAGTTGTCTTTAAATATATTTTTATCTGTTTTCCATCTGGGTAGCATGCTTTTGAGCCCACTGTGTGCCTTGCTCATATTAGAGTTTATATATGTGCCTAGTACATAATATTTTATACACTATGGTGACACTAATGTACATAAGCTTCTTCCCTTGACTCTGTATGCTTTACTTTGTAAGATGTGGCCCTCTACTTTTGGAAAGCAAAACAATAAATGTAACTATTTTTAAGCACAGTATTCTACTCCCAAATGTGTAAGAATCCCATGAATGAGTAGAGGGACAAATTAACCCTCCTTTATGAGACAGAGTGCATAGAGGTTCAAAATTGCAAATTTTTGCTCTGACGTAATATTCATAGTAGTGTTCTGAAATGTTTTAAACTGTCTCAATAATAAAAATACACAGGACAGTTACTACGATGTGGTTGACAAAAACTGTATCAAAGTATATTTGAATCAGTAGTACTTGATATATGTTTTAATCTTACAAAGCACAGGAAAGGTTCTTGAGAAAAGGGGAGAGGGAAGGAAGGAGGAAAAAAATGACAAAAGAAAGTTGTATGGCAAAATGTTTATTAATTACTAATATATTCCATGATATCATTGTCATAGGATTATGGATTAAAACTGACTGAATAAAAGACATACTGCTGTCATATGTTTTGTTCTGCATTACATAAATTATCTATCCAAAGTTCTGATTATCAAACCATACATAAAAGCTCTCAGAAAGCAACAGATAATTTTAAAAATAATGTAGATTTTTTATTTCTTAAAACATCCCTCTCCTTTTAAAAGTATAGAAATGTTACAATAATTTGAAACCCTGGTCTTATCTTCACATTTGAAAAATCTTCAAATATCACAGTACTCTTACTTCTCTAGTAATCTTCTCTGTAGTAGATGGTCAGGACATATTTCTTCAAAATATTGCTGATAATTTCAAGTATATTATAACTCAACATCAAGTCCATATTGTCTTATCTATTTTACATGTAATTCTATTCTTCTTTGAATTTAGATTTAGAATTCAGTGTTTTTATATTCATCAGTGAACATACTAGTAAAATGGATGGCAAAGAAGCATTTGGAAAAATGCAGGCTAAGGTTGTTGATTCACATTATCTTTTTCAAAGTTTCTCTTGCCATTATCTTAATGATTGCAGCCCTCAAATATTCACCTGAAAAATTCGAATCCTGTACGTGTTTGTATGAAAAACCAGAGCCTTTCGGAGGTGACGAGGTCATGAACATGAAGGTTTCATGAACGGAACTGGTGTCTTCATGAAAGTGGCGCTTGAGAGTTTGCTGCTTCTGACTTGTGAGGACCCGTAGAGCATGCTGCCTCTGAAGCTGGAAGCTCTCCTCACATACCGGATTTTTTTTTTTTTTTTGGTGGCCAGCTCAGCCCAACCTGGGGGGAGGGCTGCTGCAGCATTTGGTGCTAACGACTGAACCGCAGTCCCATGTGCTTCCCTAAACTTCCCTAAGCAGGTGCATTTAGACCACTGAGCTATCTTGCCGGCCCATCTCCTGTATCTTGACTTTAGGTTTCTCAACCTTCAAACATGTGAACAAAAAGTTTCTGTTGTTTATGAATTACATAGCCTGAAGGGACTAATAACGCTATCGATAGAAGTTATTTCAATATTACTGAGTGGTAGAAGACATAAAGTTCTGTGTGGAATAGTATATTAATAATGAAAGGATGATTTAAAAAAAATTTACAGACAAGTATAACAGGCAAAAAGCTGAAGTGATCAGAAAAGAAATCTCGCTGGACAGCATTCATTGCTCACATGTACTTTCTCCTGTACTGCATAGATACCAGAAATGATATCAATGTACAAGAATATTGATCCCATGCTAAATGAATCAATTAATTGTTTTTTTCTTACCAATTGTTCTGTTTCTATAAACACATAGGTTTTAGGAAAGGAGTGTGAAACATAAGAATTCATATGAAAAAACTGAGAAAATACTAAAAATTAGATTAGTTTCATTTAATATAATCACAATAGTTAACAGTGTTAACATATCACATTGTCATTAAGGCTCTTATGGTGAAATTTAAATTTCAGAATTTTAATAATAGCACAATAATATAAAATCAATAGCAAAAAACATAATATACAATGAAAGCTATATTATACCCATGTATGAATGCCAATTTCCCACATTGCACTGACAGTCTCTCTGAAGATGTAAAATTATAACTCCTTGATCATTTTCTAAATGATGTATTTTTCCTTGGTGGTCAAGGAATAAATGAATATCTTATGAGTTAAAGATTTACAACCTAGAGGCCGTGGATATAACTCAGTTGCACAGCGCCTGCCTATCAAGTGCAAGGTTCTGAGTTTGACTCCCAGTACCAAAGGTGGGAGGAAGATTTACAACATAATATGACTCTCATTTAAACTCCTGAAATGTATGAGAAAGTTATCTTGTGAAGGACATAGTCAAGGACAAATGCATGGGGTAAATGATACTTTTAATGCACAGAAATGTTCATGAAAACAGCTACTGCGGCAGGTAAGGCCAGGCAATGTTTATCACCCTCTTTGTTATAGATGAAGACTTGAGTCAAGAAAGTGTAATTGTTCAAGGGGAATGCACAAGTTATTCTACAGGAGGGAAAGACAGGTAAGAACTTGATGTCCACATGATGTTCTTGGTGTGCCTCATTTCTATAGCTATTCTGTACCAACACAAAGATGTGCAGTAGAACAGGTAGTGTAAGCTTAGAAATGCATTTAGCATTTTTCAAACTCATAGTGGAGTCTGACTTAATTCAGAAAAATAAATATTTAAAGTTTTACATAGCCTCATAAGTTAGAAGAGTTTACGTTGTTACTGATCACACACACACACACACATGCAAATCCTTTAGTAAGCTGAGTTTGTTTAGTATCTAATTTCCCATCATTACCATATTGAAGAAAAAAGTTTTAGCCATGACCAGCAAGATGACTTTGAAGAAGTATATTGCTTGAAAACACAGAAGAAGAATAAAAGCATAGTTAGGATGACCTCAAGTCAAGGATGAGAGGAATAGTAGCTAAACATCTACTATAAACCAAGAACTATAATTAGGAAATAAATCTTAACCTCTTTAATTTGCTCTTATTGTAAAGCTAACATTAAAACTGTAGTGCATCGTAATTCACAAATTAAAAAATACACCTCCTAAAATAACCTCATACCAATTTGCACAGGTAAGAGGCTGGAGAGCCCAATCCACTCTTACTCTGAAGTTTTCCTGTTCTCCAAGTATCCATCTGAAAACATTAAAATAATGAGAAGATACCCAAATTGTCAGTAGTAAAGCAGCAAGAATTTTTTTCTGATGTGTTTTCAAGTAAGCAGTTTATCTTATCGGTACATTGAAGAACCTCAATATTCACTAATTTACATTTCACCACCTGAGTCTTAATTACACTGTGACATGGCATCACTGATGGAGCAAATTTCATTTGGTATTTTCTGTCTTCACTTCCTATTTTTTTCTTTCTTATTTAGAACCTTTTGAATCCTTTTGAGTTGGACCTGAAAGCATTCCAAGAGGAAGCTACGGCTAGCGCATCCATCTTAACATTTCGTCTCTTTATGGAAATGCAGATTCTGTGTTATGCTGCAAACTAATTAAAGTCCTTGCCCAACACAATATACAAATGGCACATAAATATTTAATGGCCTTGTTTAGCATTTGTATTAGGTTCTATGATACATCAAACTATACACTGTTTAAGAGCTGAATCAAAATGATATAGTGCTTTCAGAAGCCCCATCATGCATGATGTATTTTACCAATAAAACTTAAAGAAAACATTTAGGCTGTACTGAGAATGAACTATAATTTTTTGCTTATTCTATGACTTGAACTTGAGCATTCACCAATAAATCTTTATGCTTTTAGTAGCTGTAAGTAGTAATTGATAAACCCTACAGGATATAATATGGCCCAGGGACTAACCTGTATATTTGTTCAGGCCCTACTCCTGCCATAGTGTTTAATAGTTTTAACACTGCTTCTTCAAGAGAACAATTTGTATCAAATGTTGACCTTCCCACTGCCTATTCTCTCTTATGCTCCAGTTTTCCTACATCAAATTTTATTTTCTTTAGGCTTCAGACCTTTAAGGATTTGGAGTGGTTCTAAACTTCCTTTGTTAGGGACGGGGTGACAGCTCTGCAGCAAAGTGCCTGCCTGGCAAGCACAAGGTCCTGAGTTTGATTCCTGACACAAACAAAGAGTCCTATAATGTTGCATCCTTAAATAAATAAATCCTCAGCAATTCTCACAACAACTACAAGCCTCTGAATCTTACCATTATCATGGCTTCATTATTTCATGTTTTAAAGTCAAGATATACTTTGAAAACTTAGTTCCACCCTTCATGACAGTACAACATGTGTGTTTGTATGCAGAGCCGTACTACTGATTCCAAGGTTTCCCACTGGCAAGAGTTATATAGAGGATGCTTTGTCTGGGATACCATGACCTCTGAACACCTTAATGGCTCAACTCGGGAAGTGAATTCTAGAGAAACAATTCTGAAGTCAGCCCAGTGGAAACAGTGCACCCAAGGACTCTCTTCTAAAATAAAAATATTTAAAGGGAGTTTATATATGTTTTCCTTTGTTACTATTTGAATCATAAATATTCTCAAAATACACTCTTAAGGCATTGTTCCCAGCCTGTGGCATTATCTGCATGTGGAACATTTAGGAGAGAAGCCTCTAATAAGATCACTGGAACACATCTTCCAAGGGGGTCTTTAAAGCCAAGCCTCTTCCCTTCTTTCTTTGTTTTCCAGACCCTCTGAAAAGAGTTGCTCCCTTGTCACAGACTCTTTAGAGATGCACTGTGTCATGACAGTCCAAAAGCAATGGTACCAAACAATCTGGCCTGAATCCCCTAAAAGGATGAGCCAGAAGAAAGTTGCTACCTTTTCATTTGAGTAGCTCACCTGCTTTTTGTCACAACCATGGAAAGCAGACTAAGACAACCTTCGAGTCTTTGACCATGGGGTCTTGATGATTCCCATCTCACTCTCCAGCCCTCTTCTTAGAGCTAATCTTAGCAGCTCCACCCTTCTTGGAAATGCTTTTATTATTTTTTGTACTTTTTTTAGGAAAGAGTCTATAGGGTGTTCAGTCTCACTACTATGTCTGATTCGCAGTGATCCACTTGTTTACAGTCTCCTAAGAACTGGGATTATGGGCATGCATCACCACACCTAGTCTCAATTGCTGTCAATTGGCTATGCTGGCCAGCATAGCAGGCCCAGGAATCAAACCCCAGCCCCTCTGCTTGTAGGTGCTTTAATCTGCATAGCTCTTTGGCCAGCCCTTGGAAGTGCTTTTAACTATGCTTGGTTTTGTTGCTTTTGTTTATTGTCAAATTGCATTTGTTTTTAATTTTTCTCTACTGTGCTTATTTTTCACAGTAAATTTGACTACAACAACCAGCAGCACACATGCCACTGCGTTAACATTGTGTTACTTTGAAACTTCTTTCATAAAATAAAGTAGTCCAGCAACATTAAACTGAGCCTGCACTAAAAGTCTCAAGGCAGGGACATAGTACACTCTGTTCTTTGTCATAGCATTAGCTGCTTGTCTAATGTCTAATAGAATTGTGTATCTGTTTTAAAACTTCATGAGCACAGCCATTAATATTCACATTTCTGTCAGCACCCTAATCTTGGCCCTCAGCAGAATCATCACTTATGCCCTCTGGCAACTGTGTGTGCTTACTCCAGCCTGCTTATACTAGGTTGCCAAATTTCTTTTGCAAGTGATTCCAAAATCTTTTTCACATCATATCAGATATGATCACAACAACAATCCCATTTCTTGTCCCTGATATTCTGTGTTAGTCAGCTTTCTAGCACTGCAACACAATAGCTGAGATAATCAGAGGAAAGTTTTCCTTTTACTCATGGGTTTAAAAGCACCACTCATGATCAGCTGGCCTTCCATTTTAGGCCTATTTTACACAGTGTATCACTGCATGGGAGCGTGTCAGAGAAAGCTTGTCTTTCACACAGCAACCAAGAGACAGGAAACACACAGGAAGTAGCAGGAACAAATCCCAGGAGAACCTTGGATACCATTGCTTCTAGGAAGTAACTTCTTCCAACTAGACTAAATCGTCCAGTCAACTCCTGAGGAGCAGACGCTGCCAGCTCCATGGGCAGTTATGGCCTGACCTACCGACATGGGCTAATTTCTTAGCTTTTGCTTCATCTTGAGCTCTGTTACACTACATTGGTGAGTGTTTAATGTGTCTGTGGTCTTCCTGATCCATTGAAGAACAGTTCTTAATGGCATCATTTAAAGGGTCTCACATTGTCTCCATATATGCCATGTCTTGAAATCTAATTTCTCTGAAATCTACACAGCTGCTCCTGCATAACAATGTTTATTTTTTGGAATTTGTGCATTTTCTTTTATTTTTTGCTTTAGGTTGTCTTCCCTTCTGTACAAAATGTATGTTTTGTGCATAGCTTATTGATACACAGTCAAATATTAATTATTTCTTAAATTCAATCTGATGTTCTATAGTTTTTAAATGGATTATTTACCATTTGTGTGTTTGCCACTCTAACTTTCTCTTTTAATGTCTCTGTTGACCCTTTGTCTCTACTTGGTTTACTTGTTTTTATATAAATTTCTCTGAGAATAGAACCTCTATTATTTATAAAATGCTCATGAAAACTTTATATTTCATTAGATCACATAGAAGGGTCATGTATATTATTTGTGTAAATCTAGTTATTTTTTATAAATCCATCCATCATTTAATTCTTTGACTGTCATGATTAATGTAGCTAAGTGAATTATAAATATCATGATCCAATGACCTATTCTTATTTCAAATAATTCTGTGCCATTTATTGATTAAAATATAGAAAAATACAACTGAACTTTACATTTGTTTCAATTAGATTTTATTGGTATATTTTGCATATAAATAATGATCACATCCATCATGAAGAATGTGTACCTATACCTGAAATGTTCATAAAACATTTTTTCTCCATTCACTTCTCTCCCCTTTAGCCCATCATCCCCTCCCCATTGACAAAAGCTTTGTTTCCATGTTTTTATATTACTAATTCTGCTGCTCCTCTTTCTTATAAATCTGGGTTTTCATGTTGTACTCTTTCTCCTTTACTTATTATTAGATGAAGATCTGCTTAGCAATAACCTGCTTTTGTTTATTTCTGAACAATATTACTTTGCTTTCACCCTTGAAGGGTGTTCTAGCTATGTAGTGACTACTCTGTTTGTACTCTTTGTCTCATTTCTGAAGCTATAGTTCCATTGCTTCCTGACATCCACGGACCTCTGTCAGCCATCACTCCAGGCCTTCACTCCACACCCCCTAGAAGTACATGCCTCCTCAGGATCTTCTCCAACCCACTCTTTATATTTTAGTAATGATAGAGTCATAAGAAGCTGCAGAAGTAGCACACATATCCCCTTATACTTATCACTTGGATTCCTAAATTGTTCTGAAGCACCTTATGTATTAAAATGTATTCTCAAAGCCAGGAAGTTGATTGACATGATATAATCTGATCTTATTCAAATTTCATAAACTTCTTAATGTACTTTCTTTTATGTAAATTGTGGGAGCATGAGAAATGGCCCATCAAAAAATAATTATATTTCCTAATTCCTGTAATTTTGTAATGGTAAAAGGGTTACATAAATGGGAATAGGTAGTTTGCAGTATTTTAAGACTGGATTTTCTACTCAGCATAATTCCAATGTTTTTCATCAGCTTTCTGTTTAAAGTTTCATCTTCTGCAGGGTTGAACCACAGTTTTCAACATCTCTAATAATGTTCTAGGACATGTCTATGTATCCTATAATTCCCATTGTACTTTATGAACATCTTACATTTATTTTTACATTCAAAGAAGTAGTTCCTAGCACTATGTTATCGTGGATCTGATTTGAGTTTTCTTAAAGAATCAGAATGTCAAACATAATTCTATACACTCATTCGCTGTTTTTATAATTCCTTTGTTGAGGCATCTAACAAGGTTTAAGTCCTTTTTCCAGATGTTTTGTTTGCTGATTTTCCTGAAGTTGAATGCAAATAGTTTTTTATGTATGATGGAAATTATTATTTTGATAGAACCAAGTACCATAAGTACTTTCTTACTGTAAGTTGTTTATCATCTTGACATCTTCACTTAGAAAGGACTTAATTTTTATGAAGTTTAATTTATTCATTACTTTTTGTTTGGTTATGGATCACACTTTTAGTGTATGATTCAAAAAAGTTTATCTTAGTCCAAAATCATGAGCATTTTCTCAGTGTTATGGTATCGAGTTCTATATTTTTTATAATTTGTCTTTGTCTAGACTTTCGTTCTTTTGACAATAAAATGGGTAAATATTGATTCCATTTTATTTATCCCATTTGATGTTCTCTGAACTCTATATTTTTATTTTATGGTTCATATCTTTATTAAGTTTGAAAAATTTGAATTTTTTTATGTATACTTTCTTTTTTTCCTTTTTTATTTTATTTATCTAATACAGGGTCTCCTTACACAGTTCAAATTCATACCCATCCTCTTGCCTCAGCCTTCCCAGCACTGAGATTACAGGTATGTACCATCACACCTAGTTTCAGGGCTAGCTTGGTATGCCCCAGGGCTCTGGGATCAGCATGGCATGTGATACTGGGAGTCAAACTCAGGTCCTTGAGCTTGCCAGGCAGGTGGTACTTAGGCTTCTGAGCTATTTCCCCAGCCCTGAAATGTTGATTCTTTTCTGACATTTTTTTTCCCTCTTTTGTCTCTGTTCTAGCAAGCCATGATTTAGGTGTCTTTGTCCATAATTCAGCAATATTTATACTCAGATTTTGTGTATGCTCATGTCAATTTCTACTTAATAATAATAATGTTCTACATAATAAAGCTATACTTGTTATTATTAAAGTATTATTTGCAATAAATATATTAGTTGTTTTGAAAGCTGTAAACTTCCTCCTTTTAGTCTTCAGTCTCTAATGCTGAAGTTTTCTGGTTGTATTCCAGGCATCCAGGAGAAGTTGACTGCTCTCAACTAAAAAGCGCATTAGGGGACTCCTGAACCACTGCTTTTCTTCTTCTTCTTCTTTTTTTTTTTCAAAGATTGACTATCCTATTATTTCTTCTTTTCATTCCATACTGCATTTACTTTTTTTTTTTCCTGTGGGAGTACATTAGTTTAAATTTTGTTTAGATTACAGATTTTCTCCACAAGATGTACAGTATAGTCTTATGCAAGCTATCCTGACTTGAAGCAAATTTCTAGGTATTGAGGTTTTTAGGTTAATAAACCAGGAAATCTGGAAAGGATTTTAGGGAAATTTGTGTGCATAAACTGAATATGATGAAACTGCAATTTCCGTGTTAATGTGAGGAGCATCTTAAGGTGTAGACAATGTTTTAATGCATATATGATTAGATAGATATTGTCAACAGTAGAAACCCAGGTACAGGGCTGGGGAGATGGCTCAGTGGAATAAGTGCTTCCCTGGCAAGCACAAGGATCTGAGTTCAATCCCTGGTTCCGGAAAAAAAAAAAAAAAGTGAGACAGTTCTAACATAGCTGTGTCTCGCAGTAGAGGATGCAAAAGAATGGGCTAGATGCCTTGCTGTGTGGCTTTGAGCTTGAGGCATTATTGCTCAGTTGAAATCTGAGATACAGATATCTAAGAAGACATGATTTTATAGATAAGATAAATGATAATACCTTAGAAATGTACTTGTGTAGCACAATGCTCTATAATATTTTAAAATTTGTGATTCATTATATGCTAAATGGTGAATTTTCAATGTAGTATGAGCCTTCCGTTCATGAGTCTTGTTAGAGACACATCTGAGAAAAGTATTAACACTGCATAAAATTTATGAGGAAACAGTTGACATGTTGCGGTATTTCATAACATAAATGGTCATATAAGGGGCATAGATAATGATAAATGTTAATGT
Source organism: Ctenomys sociabilis (assembly GCA_004027165.1). Taxonomy (NCBI): domain Eukaryota; kingdom Metazoa; phylum Chordata; class Mammalia; order Rodentia; family Ctenomyidae; genus Ctenomys; species Ctenomys sociabilis. The sequence goes on along the minus strand of PVKA01000443.1, from coordinate 107,931 downwards.
TCAACTGGCTTATTTCACATAAATATTGATATTAACATATGTAAATAAAGGAAGTAAGAATTAAGAAAAGTACACAATAGTTAGGTAAATAGTACAAATAGAATTTGTTTTCTGAGAAGAAAAAAGTATGTGAAAATTCCCGAGAAAGAAATGAGCAAGGGACCTGTATACAAATTGGAGGAATTCATCCTTGGGACAATGGAAGGTTCTGGAACACATGTGTCACAGTCAATCTAGCCTTTTGTCTTAACAGGGTATCAACGAATTCAGTCTGGCCTTGGTGTTGAAAATTTAAGAGAAAGTACTTGCATCTGAAAATCATCATCCACGTAGGAGGATAGAGCAGCAGCGGTGATGGCGATCTTGCAGGGCTACTGCTGTTGGTACTGCAGTTTTGTTGTGAGAGACTTGGAAAGGAAATGGTGGAGAAAAGATGGCCTGATTATTTTCTTCATGAGAGAGACAATTTCTGTGTGTCCAATATTCTATGTATGGTGGAAAGAATAGGCAATAGAACAAGATAAAATTAGTCAATTTCATACTTCTTTAGCACTGATGGTATAGGGAGATACCTGTTTTTCCTAAGTGTTCCCCAATGCTTGCAGGTAACCATGAGTTTCAAATTGCTAATTATTTTGGTCTCACTGACATTCGAAATGTCAAAACCCCAAGTTTTAAAAGAGGGTGAGAATCTAATTTTATTTTAACCTAGCATTATCTCAGCAATGACTTTATCATGACATAAAGCAGATTAGATAGAGTGTTTTCACTTTATTCAGTCAAATTATAGTTCTGTGTATCAATAAAGGGAGAGATTTTACAGAGATAATCATTACACCAGTCCCCAGATACATCTGGAAAACTATTAAGAACCAAAGAGAAAGCTAATGAAAAGATCTCCTGTGGTTACAGAAATTACATGCTTTGGTCTTTTCCTACAGATATTTTCTTTGTTAGCTTATTCTGAACAGTTTGCCAAAGTATGTGTATTAAACTCCCTCTATTTCCCTAATGTACTGTATCTCTAGAAGCCAAGAATAGAATGGTCAAAGAAAACATTTTTGTCATTTGTTTAGTGGAGCACATATGAATAAAGACTTAACTAGATCTCTATTCGGTACTCACACACACACTCACACACCCAAATGCATACACAATATACACACACTACACTGATGAATAAGAATGCCTCTGACTTCAAGATAGGGTAAAAGCAATAATGTCAACAATGAAAGGGGATGTTTCTGGATATCTCTGAATTATTTCATTGATCTTGCTAATTTTTTCCTAGGTCTTCTGAACATATGTCAATTTCCTTTAAGCAAAGAGTTCTAGAAACACAGATGGCCGGGCTGGAATCACCACTTTAGATAAGAGTACTTGTTTTCATTAAAAAGTATTAGATACTGCCAACTATATTAAAATATTTTAATACAATCTCATTAAAATGTTGAAAGGAACTGTGTGAAATGAACACTTACTGGGGTGGATGCTGTAACTCACAGTCTCAGTGCTCGTGGGTACTCTTAATCAAGAGTAAAAATGCATGTCTTCGAAGAAAGAAAAGGGGTTGGGTGTGGCGATGTGTGCCTGGGATGCCCAAAACTCGGATGGCTGAGGCAGGTAGGTCGCTGCACCTCAGAGGTCAGCGAGTTCTAGGCCAGTCTGAACTGAAGAATGCAATTTTGTCTCAAAAAAAGATGAAAGTAAAGCAACAATCTGAAGTTGGAAATAAAATAAAGTAGTAAATAAAATATGCTAGGGTTGGATGTGAAATCTTGTGTGAACCTGCTGGCTTTGGGCAACTGATAAAGCATTCCCATGCATAAGCAAGAACAGTGTCTCATCAGCTATATCAAATTTACTAGGAAAAAGTGAAAATTCACAAGGTATTTGCTTGTGAATTCAGACTCTGAACTAATCCTCATGTTGATGTTTTTTATGACTTTGGTGTATTTAAAAGACATTAAAGGCAGGTTCTTTTTAGCTTGTTAGGACTATGGTGAGAAATTCAAGTGTTTGTGTACCCTAAGTAGAATTATTTTAGGAGTGCATGTTTTTAATGTGTTTGTGTTCAATCAGATCAGGTTATTCTTTGTTGATGACCTTAGCCTATTCAGGATTTTGGGAAAACTACCCAAGACAGTCTAAATTACAAATGACAGAAATGGATTGCTCACATCTGTGGAAGCTGGAAGTTGAAGATCAGGAAATTTGTAATTTCAGTTTTCAGAAAAGAATTATTCCTCATAGAAGTCTCTTCAATATGTCTACAAGTAGCTAAAAAGACATTGGAAAAATCTCCCTTGCTCTTCTTGTATTGGAGTATTAATCCTAATTGTGAGCATTCTGACCAAGTTGCACAGTCATTTTCTAAATGGCTCACCTTATAGTGTTACTGCTTTTTGCAAGTAGGTTTCAAAGAATTTTGGAGGAAATACAGGTCATGGCACAGTAACAATGTGTAAGTAAATTTATCTGGCAGTCAAACAGGTTCTAACTGAAGGTGATTTTAAGGTGCCTTTGAGTTTATGGTGCACACTTGAAAGTTGGAAGATGAGCTCTACATATCATAAACATGTATAGGATTTCAATGAAGTAGAGTGTCCTGTCAAATGCTATGACCAGGAAGGAATTTGAAAAAGTTAGATAATCCCTATGCTCTGTAAGGCAGGGTGTTTTGGATATTTTCCCACTTTAGTGTACATAAAGAGTTTTGGGATTTGGTTTGTAATTAAAGTTAGAAAGATAAGCCATAGACATGTGGTACAAAGATAGGAAAAGTCAAACCTGATATGTTAGATAACATACTAACTATAAGCATAAGGTAAAAAGCAAGCTTTCAAGATGAAGTGACAAGGGAACAAATAATAGCAGAGGTGATTAAGAGACATGTAAGAAAAGTAGGGCTTTAAAGAGAAAGCCAGTGAGGGCTCTGGAGAAGCCTGGATGACAGGCAAGGGACCAGCTCTGTTGGCTTTAAGGCAGTGACCAGGTTGTTATAGCTGACGGTAGAAGGAGGTAAGAAATAAGGCTGAAAAAGTTCAGTTAGCTTGGGAACCAGAATGACAGCTTGAAAATACAGAGTGAGGTGGAGAAGGAGATAAAAAGAAAAGGATGAAGGAAGTAAAGGTAGACAGAGAGGGAGGAGGACAGAGAAAGAGAGATAGATGGAAACTAGGAAGTTTCCTTGAAATGATGTTCCTTTTTCAGCATTATAAAGCTTTCTTCTGAGATTCACTTTAGCTGTTGACAAATAATACAATATTATAAAAATAAAATAGCCTTGCTGGCTAACAGTTTTGAGCTCAAGTTCTAACCCTCTGTCTCAGTTACTTTTCTTTCCTTGCTGAGACAAACTCCCGGAACCCAAATTGAAGGAAGGAAAGGTTTACTTAGCTCATAGTTAATAAAGGTTTCAGTCCATACTTGGCTGGATCCAAGGCAGAGCAGCACATGGCAGAGGGCAGCAGTTCATGGTGGCAGCCAAGAGCAGGAGCCAATGGCAGGGGTAGTGGCAACAATGGTAACAGAGAACAAATCTGTCTCCCTTATGTTGCATTGAGGCTGCCTGCCTCCGGCTGGGTGTAGCACTCACACCCATACTCCCAGTGGATCATGATGAATCACAAAGTCTAGAAGTCCACACCATGACTGCAAGAGGCTTTGGAGGGGCAACTAGGCATGAATGCTAACACTCTCCCATTACTGAATCTTCTGACACTGAGAGTATTATGTACCATTTACGAATTTCAGTTTCACTAGACTCATACATATGGCTGACACTGACAAAGGATCTACAAAGTGCTGTACAGAGTTTCAGGGTAAGTCCTGAGGGGATTTGACTGACCCTGTCAGATACAAAAGTTATATATTTTTTTAATATAATTCTTGCTTATCTTGGTATTAGCCATCCAGCAGAAAAGCAAAAAAATCAGATATAAAAAGTAAAGCCACATTAATATGCTGAGCTGTAAAAGGCTCAAGTCAACAACTTCTGACACTTCCAGTCTTGAGGATGACCCACTACTGTTATAGACTACTGAACTATATTGGATTACTCTGCTGAATTCACAAAGCTACAATATATGAATGGCAATGGAATGCACATCTTTGACAAAAGTAAACAAAAAAAGGGGATATAAATGGACCATTTTGTAGTGGAAAAAAATATATATCTATACATGCAAAGTAGCATAACTATGCAGCTACTTTCCCCTAATTCAATGACAGTTTTGAACTAATGGTGTTTAGTCAAGATATCATGTCCTCATCTTGTACTAGGAACAACTACTACAAAGAAAACAATATGCTAGTATGACTTATTTTAACTGTACTACTAACCTGTTTTGAAACTATCTTATAGCTACTTCATTCTCAATAAAACTACTAAGATATAAAAAGAAGAAGACAATATTTTGTTGTATGGAGGTGTTAGTTCTTACCATTATTTTTTATTTTATTGGAACTGGGGATTGAACTCAGGCCCTTGCACTTGCCAGGGAAGCACTAGATCTTTTGGTGAGGAACAGACACATCAAGTTAACTAAGTCTCGTGGCTCAAATTCTTTTGCTACCATTTATCATTCCTGTTCTGCTATTTTATTAGAGAATATACTTTTTTCCCACAGGGTCTCACTAGGCAGCTTGGACTCATAGCGACCCTCCTGTTTTCAGCCTCCTTAGTGCTGGGCTTACAGGAGCACACCACCATGCTGAGACTCCATCATCAGCTCAGCATGCCTGGGGGCACCACTGGCATGACATACGGTCCCAGAGATCTAATCCTGGCCCCTATGCTTGCCTAAGCAAGTGTTTAGTCCACTGAGCTATCTTAGTGGCCATTCTTGGAGAACATTCTTAACTGTGTGACTCTATTCAATATCTAAATGAGATTATCTCGTAAAGGTATTATAAATATTGATCATATCATTTCTTTTCATAGTGCCAAGAGAAAATGCCTACAAACTACTCAATATTAATATTATTATAATGTGTTGTTATTATTGCATCATTAGGGATTTCAGAAGATGAAATAGTACTTGTGTGTGTCAAGCATAGTGTGCACAACACAGCAAAGTTGTAATGATGATATTTCACCTTACTCCTTTTCCCCCCAATTAAGAAATATCAGGGCCAGGGAGATAGCTCAATAGAATAAGTGCTTCCCTGGAAAATGCAAGGGCCCAAGTTCAATCCACAGTTTGGCCAAAAAAGAAAAAAGTGAAGGCCATCTCATCCATGTTTTATTATCTGCACAAAATCTCACTGGCCACAAATTATTCTTACAGTGGTCACACTTTCTGCAAAAATCTTTCTTTCGGTACTCATAAGTAGCCTCTCCCAAGTGCACTGGGCACACTCTGATTCTCTCACTAGTCAGATAACTCAGGTGCTGCAGGATTAGCTCGAAATCCCACTAGTCCGTGCAACCATTCTTAGCTGAAAATTGGTGGCATGATTCTCATTAACATGTTGATATCACCTGTGGCTTCCTCCTCATGAGCATACTCAAGTATATTTCATAAATATGTTCATAGGAACCATTAAATTCTCTGTATGATCCTTTTACCTATAAGCAGCCACATTATATTCTCTTCACAGGAGACAAATGCGTGATGATCTCCTCAGGCATACACACTTCTTTAAAATAGAGATAAATAAGGGCTCAGGTAAGTCAACTAAGTCACTTAATAGCTACTAAAGGACAAGGTGAAAATTTCTGGAAGTCACCTCTTGTTTTCATTACTAAAATATATTTATATGTGATCTAAAAATATTTTAAAATAGATCACCCATTCCCCAAAACAGCGAACAGTCTTCAAAAATTAGCATATTTCCTTATCTTAAAATATGAAGATTCTACCACAGAAGTATGAACAATTATCATTTAAAAATAAATGTCACTAAAGCATTAGAAATTGTCTCAACTTGGGCATCCTCCACCATCTGCTCCTGAGAAACCATATAGACTTTAGATATCATAAACGCTTCATCATCCCAGGAGCTGCAGGACATCAATACCAATTTCTGTAGATAATAGATTATCTGTCAGAACAGCCCATGTGTTAGCCATTTTTCTCTATCATGTTTTTCAGAAGTAATTAAATACTTAAGCTAATCAAATGCTGAGACTTTTTTGATGTGATTTGTGAAAAATATATTGTAACACTCACTTAGGGGTTTCACAACTTCCAAATGCTCCCTATCTGAAGATGTGTCATTCTGAAGGATATTATTTTTAAAAGTACATGTGGTTCATCATTAATGTGAACTATTTTGCATATTTTTTTTTTGTATTTGTAACTCCCGGGAATGTTAATGGAAGCCTCAAATGACAAGTTAAAGATAAATCAAAGACTTTGGAAGAGAGCAATAATATTTAACTGTTTTAATATAGATTCAACCATGTTAGTCATATACAAAGAGAGAATCAAAAAGGATTGCAATGGATTTTAAATGCTTACAACAATGATAAGTAGTCTATATTAGTTGTCATTAATATTGCCAGAAGATAGAGTAGAACGAATTGAAAGAGTTAGAAGAAAACAGAAACTTACTTATTTGACCTTGAAAGAGTTACCTTCTTTTCAGCAGAGTCAGTTTTTCCCCAGTGTAAAGAGAACCTCAGGATAGATCGTTCAGCAGATCCTTATGCTAATTTATTAGCAAAGTTTCTTACCAACCTTATTCACATGCTATACATAGTTAGGCATAAAGTAATACTCTTAGTGTTGAGATGCTGGAGGCTGAAAATCCTCTTGTTTATCTACTGCACAAGGAAGCATACAGAAATTCAATAAAATGCAGACAACAGTGTACCTTAATTTTCTATCATAATAAATACAAGCATATATCATGAACAATCAAGTTTGATATAACATCATAAGAAGTAATTCTGATCAACCTATCTACTTCAGGTCTGTGTAGCACTATTAGGTTGGTTAATCTAAAAGCAGTTTTTTAGGGGCTAAACTCTGTGTCTTGTCTCTCTCTGTCTTTCTATCCCTATCTCACTCTTTGTCTTCCTTGCCCCATGTACTTATTTGTCACAGGCCTCTGATTAATTCATTACAAATCCCTTTGTATTTCCTAGTCTGATTGGTAATCATTAGCCAATGCGGAGACCCAGGGATCAAGGAGTACCTACCTGCAAAGTGCAGCATTTCAGAATATGCTTAACAATTTGATCTAAAGGAAATTATAAAGCAAGTTCAAAACCAGCCTTCCTCTAACTTTGTCTTATTGTCCTCCAAAGAGGGAGGGATGATCCTTTTTGCAAAATATCCTTTATAGAGTCCTGACCCACAGAAAAAAAATGATTGTCCAAGAGAATATTTGGAAATGGTCTAGCAATCATCAGAAATGGTGTCCTCAATCAGATCAGGCTGGATAATGATGGGTAGAACCAGAGAAGGAAGGAAGATATCCAGCACGTCACAAGTATAGAAAACACAGCAAGTAGCTGTGTTAACAAAGAATGAGGACCTGTTATGAAATCCTTCTTCAGATCCCTAAAATATAAATGAGGTTCGATCCCCCAGGGTGTGCTGAGATGGCAATTGCGACTAGACATGGTGGCATGCACTGGTAATCCCAGCAGCTGGGAGGCTCAAAAACAGGAAGGATCACTAAGATTCCAGTCTGTGTAGTGAGACTCTGTAGACCTTGTACTAAATACATAAAGAAAAAGAAAGAAATGAGAAGGCTTAAGAGGGGGCAGGATTCTACTTTTCTTCATTTCTCTTCATTACAGAAGATTTACTGAAGCACACAGATCCTTCCTGTCTTACTTTCTGATTCATTTTTAATTATTTATATACACTATGTCAAATATAAAGACCACGATGTACCACATACATGTACTTACAAACTAAACTAAATAAATAAATAAATATTTATGAATCCCTCTCAAAAAAAGAACAAATTTGCTAAATAGAGGAGTTAAGAGAAAAAAAAACCGCAAGAATGTTACTATAATCATTTCTCTGATATATGTTTCTTTTTTTTTTTTTGGCAGAACCGGGGATTGAACTCAGGCCCTTGCGCTTGCCAGGGTTGGATAACATCAAGTACATGAATATTACTATATTTATATATTCTGATATAGATTCAAGGTATATTTATATAGAATCATAAAATCATACTGTATAAAATTGTATTTCTTGGCATCTTGTTAAAATTATATTATAGTATTTTATGTTAATGTATATTATTTGTGCTAGCTAGGATTTTATTTCTTTCATTTATCATTTAACAGTTTACTACTTAAATATGCTTTATTTATTATGAGACAATATATGATTTCTATCTTTAGACTTTAAGAATTGACTTTTTTTTTCACTTTTAGGGAAGGGCCTACAGGGTGTTCAGAGCCTCACTACTAGATCAGACTCGTAGTGACCCACCTGCTTACAGCCTCCCAAGAGCTGGGATTGGGATTCCAGGCACACACTGCCATGCCCCATGTCCAGCACCATCTCAGCACTCCCTGGGGATGGGGCTGGTAGCCCATGCCCAGTGGTGAACCTCCAGCCCCTGTGCCTGCTTGCAGGTGCTTTAACCTCCTATGCTATTTGGCCAGCCCCCTATCTTTAGACTTAAAAATGTACATATTTTCTTCAAATTGTTTTCTGTTTCAAATACACATTTGAATAAATTTTAAAAATAAAACAAAATTGGCTATATAATTTTTAATTTTTTTCGGTATCAGGAATTGAACTCAGGACCTTGCACATGCCACACAGGTGCTAAAGCTGCTGAGTTATCTCTCTGTTCCTAGGTAGTCTTGTTTGTATGATTTGATTATAAAAGTACAAAGAAAGCTTTCTGTAGCCAAATTCCAGTTTTTTCTCAGAAAATTTGTAAAATTATGAAGCAAGTGAATATAATACACCATTTTAAATTAGAATTATATACGCTTAATATTTTAATTGTATCCAAAAATTATGATAAAATATGATTTTCAAATTTTTAATATTCATGATTGATTATAGTTCATATTTATATGACCTAACAAAATAATTTTTCTATGCAAATGTAGCATCAAACAAAGAAGGACAGATTGCAGATGTTGAATATGTAGGTAAATACACTTGCATATATAATGAACAAAATTTGTTAAGTACAGGGTTTCATTAGAAATAATATATTTACTTTTCATGAACATGAAAATTAAAGAGCTATTGACACAGTTTATGATACTAGAGACTCATTCTATAATATACATATATATATCTATATATACATATAGATTGATAGATAGATAGATGATAGATAGATAGATAGATGATAGATAGATAGATAGATAGATAGATAGATAGATAGATAGATAGATTCTATTTTTTTTTTAGTAAAAGTCTAAAGGATGCTCAATGTCTCACTACACAGATCAGACTCATAGTGATCTGCCTGTGTTCAGCCTCCCAAAACTGGGGATTTCAGGCCCAGCCGCCATGCCAGTTTCCATTGCTCTCTCAGTGTCTCATCATGCCCTAGGGGCAGGGTTGGCATGGTAGGCCAGGGATTGAACCCCAACCAATGCATCTGGCTAAGCAGATGCTTTAAGCCACTGGGAATTTGGACTGCCCAACAATATAAAATTTTGAATTCAAATAAAAACATTTCAAATATTATAGAAAAAAATAAATTAACATGGTTACCAATTGCTTTGATGCTCTGCTACTTAAGTTAGCGTTTGACTCTTTTTTTATTTACCTTTCAGCTATAGTCCTTGATTATTAACTAGAGTGTGTTGTTTGGTACACATTTGTGTTGATTCTTTTGCCCAAGTTGAACAGAATAAATCTTTGAATTAGCTGGCAGAGCAGAGAAGAAATCTTTAAAATGAATCAGCATGCTGTATGCCTTCCAGTACAAAATTCTTCTTGGACAGTTCTCTGATATTTACTAGTCATGTGACACCATGGTCTCTGAAGCAGCAGGTTTATAAGCAAGTTGCCATATTTCCAAGAGAGAAGAAATTATTATGTATTTGCCCCAAAAGTTTGATTACAGTACCTCATGTTTAAGATGTGGCCAATTCAAACCTTTTCTAATATCAGTATATTTACAGATAGATGAATGTCTTGATTACTTTTCTCTCATTGCTAAGACACAATACCCAAAATTAATAATACAGGAAAGGGTCAGTTAGCTCCGTTTGTGGAAGTTGTAGTCTGAGATCACCTGGCCCTAAAGCAAGGTGGCATAGTGGCTGCAGACAGCAAAAGGAGCAAGAGAAAACAAGTGAGGCGAAAACAAGCCTCTTTTCCTCCCTTGCACTGTGAAGGCAAGCTGTCTCCTCCCCTGGGGCAGGCGTAGCACTCACACCGTCTGCATACCCTTCTATTGTATGGGCTGAGGATTTGCAAAGTGGGGGCCCTAGCTCCCCGCTGAGTGGCTTAGTTAAACTTCTAAACTTCTCAATTTGACACAGTGTATCAACCATTACAATCTACCCTTTGTCATCTTTACAACCATATATTTCTTTAATCTAGTTTCCAGATACAAAGACATGATTCTTTTTAAAATTTCATATACACATGTTATAGTACACATTTAACAATCTTTAAGAACCAGCAGTAAGTCTACTAATTTTACATTACTTTAGAACCATAATATCCTGCCCCCCTAAGACTCATTCACATCCTTTCTGCAAAAGGCATTTTAGTCTATCTAAGCACTGCCAAAGTCCTAACAGTTTCATCATTGCTGAAAAGTCCAAGTCCCAAGTCTCCTCCGAGATGTAAGGCCAAAACCTTAGCTGCAAATCCCTGTTTAAAAAACAAATTAAACAATTCCAACATTCAGTAGCACAAAATAAAAATTTCATTTCAAAAGATACAAACAGGGGAATACAAGGGATTGGGACCAAAGGAAGTCCAAAATCCAACAGGGTGCACATTAAGTCCTGTAGTTCCATATCTAGCATCTGAGTCAATCTGTGGTAAATTGTGAGCTCCAGAAAGCCTGGATAGCTCCACCCTGATGGCACTACTGGGGTTATAGCTCTCATGGCTGCTTGCTTACGCCTGCTTTGCTTCCTCCTTGCAGGTTCTCTTACATGGTCCACGTTCCTAGATTCTCTAAACTTCTGGGGTCTCCATTGCCCCTTTGGCTTCTCATTCAAAGAGTCACTATTACCTTCAAGGAGCACTCTGCCTGACCTCCCAGACCTGAAATCAAAGTGGAAGTGTTTTTAGCCTCATAACTGTTGCATTTTGCAGGCACCTAGAACCAGCGCCATATGCATGATGCCAAGATCCGTTGCCAGCTGGAGCGGTAGCCAGGCTTTCCTCTCTGACTCTCTGTAGGGCCTGAGTGTCTGGATCATTGGACACTCTGAATCCAATTCTGAGGAACAAATTTTCTACACTGCTACAATTCTGGGATATGGTTCTCTGTGGCTTTTTCCAACAAAGTCTTTCATGTTGCAGTTAGGAGACTGCAAATGGTGGAGAATTTGCTGCTGCTTCTGATGCCCTCTGGCCATTGTTTCTGTTCTGCTCATTCTCAGCAATGGAGATCTCCTCAGCTCTGTCTTTGAAGTCCATGGCTTTACTGGTGTTTCACTTCAAGTTTCACAAACATTTTAAGTCTTGCTGGGCTCACTGTGCTTGATTCTCAACATAAATCTAGCTAAAAGACCCCAACAATAGCCATGGCACTGCCTCAACAATTGAATTCCTTAAAATTTCTTCTGCCAGATGGTTTAGTCTGCTGCACTTAGTTTCAGTCTCAGGCAAAGACAATGGACATAAGCAAACTGCAGACAAACTTTCTGCCAAGTCATAATGTACATTGCCTGAAGTAAAGCACCCAAAAGGTTCCTTTCCTAGAGAAACCGCCCAAATCTGATCTTTACCTGAAGGATTCCTATCAGCCTTCTGGTCTTCTGAGCTCCAGAAAGACTCTCACATCAGCACACCCTGAGATGTTCCAGCTCTGTTTTTGCATCCTATATCTTTGGACCATTCCAAAATCTTGCCACAAGTCAGAGCCAAAGGTTTGCATGTGCAGTCACAGCAAGATTCCATCTTCTCTGGTACCAAATTTTGTCTTGGTCACATTTCTCTCATTGCTAAGACAAAAATATGCAGTACTCAAAATTAAGAAAGGAAAAGGTTAGTTAGCTCACAGTTTGTAGAGGTTTCAGTCCCTAATCTTCTGGCTTCAACACAGTGTGATACACAGTGGCTCCAGTTCAAGGTGGTAGAAGACAGCAAAAGCAGCAAGAGCAAAAGTGGGAGAGAGTGAACCTTTTTTCCTCCCTTATATTATAAGCAAGCTATCTCCTTTCCCAAGCTGGTGTAGAATTCAAACAGTCACAATGCCCATTCTTTCTTGCTGTCCAGGATGAGGTTATTTATAAAGTAAGGGACCTGGCTCCCTGCTGAGTGACTTAGTTAAATTTCTAATCTCCAGTTGACACAATGTTCTAGCTATTATAGTGAACTTGTGTGTGTGTGCGTGTGTGTGTGTGCGTGTGTGTGTGTGTGCGTGTGTTTTTAGGAGAGCTGTACAGGGTGGATAGGGTCTCACTGTGTAAATCGGACTCGTAGTGGTCCTCCTGTTTACAACCTCTCAAGTGTTGGGATTTGCAGTCTCAGCACGCCCCAGAGGTGGTGCTGGCACTCCCAGCCCCTGAGTTTGCCTAAGCAGGTGCTTCAATCCGCTGAGCTATTTGGCAGGCCCAAATAGGACATGCAAGGCCAATAGGTGTTTCAAGGGTAACTTCTTTTTTTGTTTTTGTTTTGAGGTACTGGGGATCAAACTTGGGACCTTGAGCTTGCCTGGCAGACATTTATGCCACTGAGCTATCTCTCCAGCAGCTTACAGTGAACTTCTTAGGAATCATACCAATTCCACTCTTAAAAAGAATTCACGTCTTTTTTAGCATGGTTGCATAATAAATTATGTCTACACCATCATGAAAATGTAATGATTTTCATTTGTACTTAAGTGTGGGACTTTCTCTTATTTTTCTTCTATTATTGCTCTTTTGTGGTAAATTATCTGAAATGTTATATTTTGGGAAAAGCTACATCACTGTTATTTTTGAAGGACATTTTATTGCTAATAGAAATATATATATATATATATATATATATATATATATATATATATATATATATATATATATATTATTTTAAACTTGCCATTCCATCATATTTTTCTGGCTTACATGGGATCTTTGAAAATCTTCCTGGAATTTCCACATTTATTTCTGTAGATGTAATATTTATTTTTCCTTCTGCTTCTATTTAATTTTATTTCTTGATAAGGTTTATTGTTAGTATTATACTACTTTTAAATGTTATGCAATTGGCGATGCTGTCCAGTGTCTTTTTCTAGTTTTCTTCATATTTCTTCTGTTCCAAGTGTTTTGAGCATCTTGGATCTAAGTATTAATGGGTTTTAACAAATTTCATACATTTATGACCATATATTCTAAATACATTCCAGTTTAATTTTCTGTGCTCTTAGAACTCCTGTGACGTTTACTGCATGTGGTCCGTTCAATATTGTCTTGAGCATCATTAAAACTCTGTTCACTTTGTTTTGATGTGTTTGGCACAAGGACTCACCACCCAGCTAGAACTCATAGCGACCCTTCAGTTTTCAGCCTCCCCGGTGCTGGGCTTACAGACATGCGCCACCACCCAGACTCAGTCCCTGACTCAGCGTTTCCCTCAGGCAGGCCTGGTGCAGCACTCAGGACTGGTGGTTCGAGCCCTGGTCCCTGAGCTTGCCAAAGCAGACGCTTTAGTCCACTGAGCTATTTTACAGGTCTTTCTGTTCACCTTTTATTCTTTTGGTTCATCTGAATATTTCCTTGTGTTAGATTTTTAAGTTTAGTTCTATTCTGAAATTTGTAACATCCTGACACTCTCGTATAGTACGTTTTAACTCCAGAAAATGTATTTGCTAGTTTCAGAAGTTCTCTACTTTAGCAGGGAGAAAATATTAACATGTAGTGCTTTGATATGCTGATCTGCAGATTTTCCTGTGTCTGTCCTAGTAGATCTGATCATCTTTCTCCTAATTATGAGCAATATGTTTCTGCTTCTCACACTATTTTTAATTTATCATATTTTTAAATATTGGTGGCATTTATAGCTTATTTGTATTAATGTAATCCTTTTGAGTGGTACATTTCATTTCAGAAGAGTAGATCAATTTTAAATCTCTGTAGTCTCTCTGAAGCCTTTTTTATTATTTTCTGCTCAGATTATCTTTGCCTTGGCTTCTCACAAATCCAAACTGTGTCTCTTCCTTACGGGGACACCGCTGGGCTCCTGTTGTATTCCTTTGCTGCAGCCAAGATACTCTCCCTAGTCAGAGAACTGAAGCTATTGTACTGATTTTCCATTATCTCCCCCTGTGCTCACCGTCCTTGGCTGGCTGTTGACCAATATCTGAATAATGCTGTTTCAGATACTACACATGTGGACCTTGAAGCTCTTCCTTCTGTGTTTACTTTATCTTGATATATTTATACCTCAAATGAGAAGCCTAATATTAAAGAGAAATTTAATCCTTCACCTTTTCTAAATATTATGTTACCTTTATTCTGCAGTAAGAAACTCAGCTCTCCCTTAAAGGCATGATATTTTCATGGCCCCCCCCATACCTCTATATCTCATGTGTTTCATCAAATATGATTAAGTGGATATTTCAAGATGCTGAGACCTACTTTTACAGGAATATACGTCTGCACAAAATCTTAGGGTCTCCACTTCTCAGTCGCCATCAGTTCCATGCAATTTCCATTTGTATGCATTTTTACTAAAACTTGTAATCCTGGAGACATGTATTAAAATGCATATTCATTTTATAATTTTAACTATTTAATTATTTCTTACATGATAGGTTTGAATCTCTGTATATATTGAGTTTGTTTCAAAAGTAAGAGTTTTAGTGTTTTTAAATAGCATTAGTGGGCTGAGGAGATAGCTCTGCAATCTAATCACCTGCCTAGAGTGAAAACACCCAAGTTTGATCCCCAGAACTGCCTGCCATGCCACCCTGCTGGCCACAAAAACCAGGCATGGTGATGCACACCTATAATCTCAGCACTGGCTGAGATATAAGGATCACTATGAGTCCAAATGTGTAGCAAAACCCTGGGCCTATTAATAAATCAAGATTAAAAAGTACTTAAATATCATTAAACAGAAATAGAATAGAAATTCTATAAAAATCATATTTTTGCAATGAATATATCTATATCTAAAGGATGCTACTTCAAAAATGAATGTGTTTATATTATTAATTCACAACTATTCTCTTTCCTCATACATGTATTTTTCTCAATGTGTTAGGAGCTCTAGTAATTTTACTCAAATTTATGCTTTAATTTTTGATTTACTGGAATAAATTTTTAAAATGACTCCAACTTAAAAAAAAAATGTACAGGTATCACAGCTATAGTGAAAATGAGAAAGGACATACTCTTTCCAGTCCACAATTTCTACATAACATAGGGTGAATAAATGCAGATATTGTAAATATCCTATAGAGAAGATATTCGAGAAATTTATAGGCATTCCATTTTACCAATTGAAAGTAAGGGTAAAAGAAAACAGTGAAACACCATTAACATCAAACCACTGAGTGAAAAATTCTCTGAGGAAAACACAGCCTAACAGTTAACTTTGTAAATGTAATACACATTATTTCTAAATGGATTTTTTAAAAAATCCATTCTCTTGTTTAGTGTTTGTGTTACTGCATGTAATTAAAAGATTTCCTCATGTGTAGGTTTTCATTTTCATTACTTGTGGCCTTAATAGGCAATCTTGGAAATGACATACATGCTTTCAATGTTTTGGAATGATCCATTGTAGACTGATTATAGAAAACAAATACCTCCAGTTCAATATACAGTTCTAATTATAACAGAGTCACGTGATATACATAGTATAGCACATTCCAAATAATACGTTTTTTTAAAAAATTCTCAATGCATGTACCCCACTGTTGTAAACTGTTTTATACCTGTGTTTTAATTTTGTTTATATTCCTTATAACAATGCACTTAATATCTCAGACTTTTGCCTTGAGTGCTAAGAAAGATATCTTTTCATTACCACAAATGAATTACTTTTCATAAAGCCTATTTTTTTCAATATTTATGAAAAATAAATATTTATGCTTTAATTTTTGATTTACTGGAATAAATTTTTAAAATGACTCCAACTTAAAAAAAAAAGTACAGGTATCACAGCTATAGTGAAAATGAGAAAGGACATACTCTTTCCAGTCCACAATTTCTACATAACATAGGGTGAATAAATGCAGACATTGTAAATATCCTATAGAGAAGATATTCGAGAAATTTATAGGCATTTATAAGACATTCTTCAGATCCAACGTGTATTACACACACAAAAAAAAAAAAGATAGGAAAACATGCAGGACAGTGCTGGTCTAGTGCTGGAAAATAGTTTTCTTAAGCTCTTCAGAAAACTTGGTACAAATGGTTTTGAAACTGTTGAATCAATATCATCAAACTGGAATTGGAGGACGGCTCAGGTTCATGGAATCTCCTCATATCTTCTTGCCTTATGTCGATGAAATTTCTGACTCTAATATTACTGAAATTTCATTAGTCCTTTGTATTTCTCAGGATATATGTTTGCCTTAATGAGAGAGTTTTACAAAATAAGTTATATTTTTACAGATAATAATATTACTGTAATACAGATGACAGAAATGGTGTCCAAAATTTCCTTCACTAAATATTGGAACCATTTTTTCTAATAGAGATATTTTGTTATTTAAAATGTTTGAAAGGACAAGAATAATGTGCAAAATGAAGCATTTTATAAAACAGTGCATTTGAAAAGTGTTGACAAGTTGTAGTTTAAATGGCAAGTGAATTGCTCAGGGTTTCCCGTTAAATTTAAAATATATGATTTCTACGACCTTGATTTTTACACTTGAGTTTCTCTCTGTACAGTAAAACTGCTGATAATTTTAACATTACTGAGCCCTAAGTGATTTACATTGAAATATACAAATAGATATAATCTGACAAGGTGTGGGCTGTGTTTACATCTTTGAAATTCTCATGACAGCAAAGACAGTAAATATATTTGCGATTTACAAATTGTTTTCATTTTATTTGCAATAACTTTTCTGTCACTGTCCATTGCTTTACATTTTCTGTGTCTTATAAAAACAGAATCACAACAAAGACATGTTTCCAATTTTGTCTAATTGTGTCAGTCGGCACAACTATTTTCAGACTACTGCACGTCATCAGGTGTACAAATCAACCAATCACGTGATGGTATTCTACTGTATAAGTATCCTGCCATTCATTTACCTCTTTGTAATAGTCCCACACCAGAAGTAGCATTTAAGTTCAAATGAACTTAAATGTGTGTATGCATCAACCTATACAATAACATGTACTTTCAGTAGCAAATATAATTAGGAGGCTAATGGCTAGATCACATGTTAGATAGATGTTTAATTTTTGGAAAATGCTGGGCTCTTTTTCAAAGAAATCTACAGCCTCATATTCCTACTAGCTCCATATGAGATCTCTCAGTAGTCTTTCTCACACTTCATATAGTTACTCTTTTTTATGTTAGACTTCAAATTAGGTGTGAAATAGTATTGCATAATGGTGTTAATGTGCGTTTTGCTGCTGATTAATGATGTTAATTATCTTTTCATGGACTTTATTTATTATTACATACCTTATTTGGAAAAGTATCTTTTCAAAAAGTTTACCATTTTTTTTTCAACTAACAATTTTAGTTTATCATGCTTTTTACTCGTGTTGCACGTTTTCTTAGTGAGATTTGAATGTCCCTTTATATAATGTGGACACCAATCATTTATTGTACATTTGTTTTGAAAATAATTTCTTACATTCCATGATCTGTTTTATTCTCAAAATACTGCTTTGGGCAATGTTTAGCAGTTCTTGTAAGCAGAACAAGCGTTTAAATTTTAATAAAGTCTAGTTTATAGAGTTACTCTCTTAAAGATGCACGAAAATGTGTACAACACA
The DNA here is from genome assembly GCA_004027165.1 of Ctenomys sociabilis. Taxonomy (NCBI): domain Eukaryota; kingdom Metazoa; phylum Chordata; class Mammalia; order Rodentia; family Ctenomyidae; genus Ctenomys; species Ctenomys sociabilis. The sequence goes on along the minus strand of PVKA01000443.1, from coordinate 89,900 downwards.
AATTTTCAAATGTGTGTTTTTTTACAATTTTAAACAAAAAGTTCAAGAACCCACGTTTCTGTTTTGCATGTAGTATAGGTTGTGTAGTGAAATTTAAATATTTTGCATTTGTTTACCAATTAATTCAAGCCATACAGACTGTACTCTCTCCATAAAATATATTCATATCTTCATTAAAAATCAGCTGAACAGACCCTTGAACTCCCACTGCTGTCCAGTGATCCGTGTGTCTGTATTTTCATGTCAGTGTGAATTTGTCCTAATTATTACTGCTTTACAGTAGACCTGAAATCCATTGGGATTGCCTATCATCATTTGTCATTTTCTAAATTTTCTGTATTTTATTTTGTTAACATTACCTTGTAAATATTAGTTCAATTTGTTATGCTATACAAACAAATTTTAAATGCCGCTTGCTAACATTTCCATGGGATTACCCAGAACATATTATCCAAGTGGCAAAATCAAAATGTTAATATCAAATTTCCTGATCCAGAAGGCTGGTGTATTTATCAGTGTATTTATTTCCCTAATTTTCATCCAAAATACATTTTGTATTTTTGTATGTAAGTATTTTTAATGGCTCAGTAGTTTTTATTTTTATTTAGTTATTTATTTGATAGATAGGGTCTCATACGCAGTTCAAACTCATTGTGATCCTCCTGCCTCAGTCGCCCTAGAGCTAGGACTACAGGGGAGCATAATCATGCTCAGGTGCAGGCCAGCATGGAATGCCCTGAGTTCTGAATCTGATGGTGTATAGGACCACATATTGAACCTGGGGCTTTGCACACTCCAGGCAAGGACTTAGACTGCTGAGCTATCTTCTCAGCCCTTTTGTGTATAAGTTTTGCATTATTTTATTAGATTTGTTACTCTAATTATTTCAAAAGTTTTAGTGCTTTTGTAAATGGAATTTTTAAAATCCATGATTGTTCTTTACTCTTGTATAGATGCTCAAGCAGTCTTTGTTCGTTGAACTCATATGCCATTAACTAGAGGTTTATCAATTGTTTTTCTCTAGAAGAAATAATATTTGGTTTCACTAATTTTTAAATTGTATTTCTGTTTTCTATTGCACTAAATTCTGCTTATGTATTTCCTTCCTTTTTCTAGTTTATATTAAACACATTGTCCTTATTTGTAGATCATTTTCTTGAGCCATTATTATTAAATATGGTGGTTAGTATCATAAAGATTTCTTTAAATGCTTCTATTTTTTAACTTTTTCTAATGTATGTATGCATGTATGTATGTATGTATGTATGTAAGTATGTATGTATTTGCTACAGTGTCTCGCTGTTCAGTTCAGACTCAGTGATCCTTCTGTCACAGCTTCCCCAGCACGGGAAGCACAGGTATGCACCACTACCCTCAGTTTCAGGGCCAGCAGAGCATGCATGGCATGTGGTGTTCTGGATCAAACCTTTGTCTTTACACTTGCCAGGCAAGCACTTATTCTACTGAGCTATCTCCCGGCCCCCTTATTTCATATTTTAAAGAAAAAAATATTCAATTCTATTGTGGTCCATGTTCATGTGCTCTTTTATTTCTATCTTTAAATTTATGGAAACATTATAAGACAGAATAGTCTAATTTGGTGAATATTTTGTATTCATTTATATTGTTAGGCCTGAGAAGCCCACTGTGTGAAGACTCCAAGAGACGTCCTCTCACACAAAAGCAAGGGGATTTTATTTTCCATGCATGCATGGGGCTCACTGAACGCGCAAAGCCCCCGATCTGACCGATCTGACCGTGGGCTGGGTTTTAAGCCTGAAGACAAAGGGAGGAGGGGTTTGAGAATATATGACTTTTTTAGGGTAACTAAGAAGGGTAGGCCAAAGGGCAATTACTAGCTAACTCTGTGGTTTTAGCTACATTCCGAGAACGGGTGGATTTACTTGTGTAAAGTGACAGGAGTGTCCCCAGGCCAGAGATTAAATGTTTTCCCAAGCTAGGCCTGAGGTTTATGACCCCACCTGAGGTTTTTATGTCCTCTTTGTTTTAGGAACAGGGATTACAGGCCCTAGTGGGGCAAAGGTTCACAGCATTAGTTCATTAAGCAGTAATTTAGCTGACATGCTTAGCTGATGTACTAAGGTGGCGCATACAGAACAGAATGGCGACGTAACCTCATGTATGTCTTTAGAAATTATTTGGGCCCTACAGCACCACATGTGTTCTGCTGAACAAGTGAGAAAATCCTGGGCAGCCCTCCAGCATTCCTTCCTCTGTGCAGGTTTCTTTCTCAAATTTTCTTTCTTGCAACTTCTAGTTGCTTTGTTCTCTCCAGTCAATGAGTTTTATGCTCTTAATTCTTCAATTTCTTGATTCTATTTTAATTTTTCTCTTGTTTTTATGTGTTGGAAGTTATCTCAAATCAAAAAGTTGAAACATTTATAGGGACCCTCTTATTTACTTTCTTGCTTCCCTTCCTTTGCTTGTATAGAATTATTGTTTCCTTGTCAAAATTACATTATATTAAAAAAGCCTCTTTGCATATATTGCTCAACTTGTTTGCTTCATTATTTCAGCAAATTTTGAGCATTAAATATTTGTATGTATCTAGCATACTTCAATTAATCTCATTAGAAAAAAAAGAGCACACGTGTTACATCTATGGCCTGGTTGAGACTGTTTCAACAGAGGTGGGTGTGTAGAAAATCAGCAAGATCACAATGAATGGTCAACAAATTCAATTTGGAGTCCACAGATACTGAGACGTCCATCTGTAAATCTGCCTAGGTAGAACAAAATGAATCAGGGGCTTAGATTTGTTAGAAAATAGGAAGCAATGTAATTATATATATATATATATATATATATATATATATATATTTATTTATTTATTTATTTATTTATTTATATATATATATATATTTGTGTGTGTGTTAAAAATGAATATTCATTTTTATAATATGGAATTGAGGCATTTTTGTAGTATGGAAAAATATAATGGCAGAAAGCATCTTGATGTGGTGAGACAGTATCAAAACAAGTGTGGCAGTTGATACATTGTGGCAACTTGTCCAAAGCTTGGATGGATAAGCTCAGGCAGTGAGGGCCTCAATCTGCAGGACAGACAGGTCAGTGGTGGGTGGGGTTAGGAAGGCTGGTAGGAGGACCTGCCGCCACCCTGGGGCATGATTGATTCTGTCCTGGGGTCCCCTGAGTTAGGAAGCCTGGCCTGCCCTGCCTCCCTGGAGAAGTCCTGGTCTTTGTCACACCACTTTGCAGCCGCACCACTTTGGAGGAGCTCTGATCTTCAAGATGGAGTGCAGTTTTCCCAGTCAGCTTAGGAAGACAGAGGCTTGATGGACGCTGCAGCTGCTGTTCCTCCTCTGCTCTTCATTGTTTTCTGCTGCCATGAACTGCTGCCGTTTGCCTTGGTGCCACCAGAGTACGGACTGAAAGCTCCACAAACTGTGAGCTACGCTCCTTCATTTTGAGTGTTGGGGATTTGTCCCAGCCATGAGTGAAAAGTAACTAAGACAACAATAAATACCAGTATTAAAATTCTGGCAATTAGAGGTAAAACGCACACCAGTTCAGGGGTGTTCTGCACTATGCGAATAGAATAGAAAGTTCACAATATGTGCAAGACAGTGGATTGAGGTTGGCTGAGATGATACAAAATTGATAAGAACAGCTGGCTCTTCTGAAAGAAAATAGGTGACAGAGTAGTGACACTGACTTTGCAATACTGTCCAGTCAGTTTACCATAACCTGTTTCTAACATAGATACTATGCCGACATTTGGATTCAGGGTCAACAAGTGAGTCAGTGGTAAATAAACAGGCTTCTATTTCTGCTTCTTCTCAGAAGTGTGTACACATCGTAGATGTCCACTTTTGAGTTGGGTGACTGAATTTAGGGGCCCTGATAATTTCAAACAGAAAATAAATATATGGAAAATGCTTTAATATCATTGCTTATTTGAAATGCAAATTAAAGAGATGCTGAGTTGACATTTCATGCCAGAAAGAATGGCTATCATCACGAAATCAATCGATAACAAATGCAGGAGAGGCTGTGAGGAAAAAGGAGCCCCTCCCCACCTTTGGTGGGAGTGAAGACTGGTATAACCACTGTGAAAATCACTGTGGAGATTCCTAAAAAAAATGGTGTTAGAGGTGTCATTCTCCTTATTCCCCTTCTGGGCATTTTTCCCAAGAAACTGAAAACCTAATACCACAGTGGTGACTGTGAACCCATATTTATAGCAGCACAACTTGTGATAGATAAATCTTGGCAACAACCCAAGTGCTCATCAAAAGAGGAATGTAACAAAGAGATACAGCATTTTATATAATGCAGTATTACTCTGCCATAAAGAAGGATAAATTTGAGTCTTTTATATGTAAGTAGATGCAATTGGGAATATACTCCTAGGAAACAAATCAGACCTGCATGTATAAACATAGTATTGTCTCTCTAGTGTAAGAAACTGAAAGAATAAATAATCCAACCGATTCAATAGATAGTGTCAAAGGGAAAGTAATTGTGCAAAAGGAAATAACAACTGGGATGGAAAAATGGAGGAAAGAAAGAAGGGAAAAGATGGTATATATAGTTGGACATAGATATAAACATATAAGTATAGATATGGTATTGAGACAGATAGATATAGATATAGTATAGATGATATAGATATATATACAAGTTAGCTAAGATAATTATACTACTAATTTCTTTTTAGTTTGTTGAATGGAATTTGTGCTTCTATTGTTTGATCAGTTTTGCATGCCTATATGTTGTAATCTGAGCAACTACTTTGAAGATAACAGTACACAATATAATAACCATTGTTAGTTTTCTATTATCTTGTTTTGAAATTCTTTATTGTTTTGTTCTCTATTCAAAATGAAAACATACCCCCACTGATCTTTAAAAATGCTTCATTAATGAGAGCTTTCTGTACTGATTCCTCCCTCTTTGACTTGTGTTCCTTTTCTAGACAAGCTGACAAAATTAACCAGCAGGCTCCTGCCACACTGGCAGCATATTTTAACCACAAAGCCCCTCCCACAGCAGGGTACCTTCTCCCATCTAGACTCTGTTTCTTGCACAGCACAACTCCCAACAGGCTCTTTTTTGTTCTCCTTATCAAGCCATTTCCAGCTGGCTTGAAAGGCAGCCTGTAGTCTTCGAAGAGACTTCAGTTATGTCAATAACAAAACTTCTTATACTTTTCGGGAGTGATTTTTGCATCAGCAAGTTTTTCCAAATCAGATTTTGGCTGGAGGCTTATCTTCTTGTGTAGGTAACTGTAGCAGTCTGTTCCTGCTGCTCTGCATATCACTACTAGTCAAAGACCTATTGTTTTTGTTGTTTTTTTTTTCAAAGCCAAGTTTCTCTGTCTTGGCTTCCCTGAAGACCAAGCAGTTCTTAGGTATGAATTAGATTGCATTTCTGTAATTCTTTTCTCTGGCAACAAATCAATATAAACTTCACCAACACACTTATATTGTGGAGTCTTAACTTTTGCATCATGCCTGAGAAAGGAAATTTAGACCCTTTGATGAAGGCATATAACGATATATACAGAGAAATATTCTTCTCTTGTCACATTTATGTGGTTGATGATAACATAGGGACATTTTGCCATGTTCTATTAACCAAGAGAAAGTAAATCCATTGCAAACACAGGGTGTTAGTAGCTACTTCAATTCCAGTTGTCTCAATGTTTGCCAAGGTACTCATTTTTTTTTTTTTTTACTGGGGGTGGGGATCAATGTCAGATCCCTCAGCGGCTTTTATAGATGTGTCCCGGGTAAGTAGCATCTCATGAAGCAAGGTTCCATTGCCTGCTTAATGCATGGGACTTTCCAAGCTAAAATTATGCCATGTTTATTTTCCTCTTCACTTGTCCACAGTTTCTCCCATTTAATTTAGATTGTTCAATTACCATTAATTCCAGGCAATCTATTGTTTAATTGGATAGATTTCAATTGCAAATTAAGGCTGCTGATTTGAACCAAAGAAGCTAATTTAAACCTGACAACAGGTTTGTGTTTTTTTAAAAAAAAATAGGAAATGGTACAAGAGAATAGAGAATAACACACACATTTATTTGCGTATTAAGTTGTCACTTGTTTGTTTAATTAGAACACAACCATCGTTTTCTACTAACTAACTTTCTAAATTGCAGAAATAATCAGTCCTTTGTTTTCTCATGTGGGAAATATTGTCATAAAAAGCTCACCTACCCATTTGACAATTCCAGAACACTTTCTTTTTTACTTATATGGAGTCTTATCCATTTAACAAGCTCTATTTTCCAACCACTCTAAGTAAAAAGTAAAAGATTAAAATGTTATGCAAGTTGAATATGTGGCTCTGTATAAAGTGAAGAGAGTATTTTCCCAATAATATTCAAGAAGGTTCTGAAAGGTGTGAAGTATATAGTAGCTCTTATGAGCCCATTGAGAGACACAAACATAAATAGGAGAAGGAGACAGAGAGAAACTTGTCCATTTGAAAAACACTCAATAACATTTGTGATAGTTTGGTTTATGAGGGATAAATGCATTTAAAGCTGCTATATCCAACTACTTGCCTGGGGATATTTTAAATATGATAGCAGTAGAAAACTGTACAGCTTATAAAATAATTTATTTATTTTAAAAAGAGGCACTTGTCAGGTTTAGTTTGTGCACAACGATCATCCCACCATGAACTTGAACCCAAATTAATTAATTTAACTATTTAGGAAAATCTGTATTTAAACAAAAAACAAAATTTGGCTGAGGTTTTTAATTCACTGCAAAGCCTGGATTCCATTTTCTAGTACAAAACAGAAAAGAAAAGGGAGAAAGAAAATAAGATATTGAGCAATTTTACTGAGGAATTTTTAACATTTGTTAGATGTTTCAACAGTGTTTAGAAAATGTGCTTCTATGGTGTAAATTATAAAGAAACTGCTATGAAAATTCAGAAATTTTGTAGCATCACTTTGTAGTGTACATAAACATTGGTAAAGTAATTTCAATTTCTAAACCTTTTTAAAGCAAAGAAAAGAATAGGTAGCAAGAAAACACATACATGGATTCATCTTTGGGTTGAATTCATATTTCTTTCATTTTTCAAAATTAGGTACTCCCCATTATCTACCCCTTGACTTCCAGAGGCTTCTGTGCAGTAATGTTAACCATGTTTAAGAGTTTCTGATACATGAATAATATCAACATTTGCCAAAATGTCATTCCATGATAATAGAAAGAAGAAACAAGGATTTAATAAATTGGAACACATCTAAACCTGTGGATCAAAAGCCCAAATTACTCAAGGATGTAGAAAGTGACAAACGTATTACTGGTTTTGCCCAATCTGAGGGCTGGAAACTAAACTATAGTACTTAGAAAGATTGAGGATAACCTATAAGCTATCACAATTCCTTAAAATAATTTTATAATGGTAAAAGTTGATTGTTTAAGATTTGTCATCATAAACTGTAAAGTCAGAAGCATTTTCATAATCAAATTTGAAATTGTGGAAAATTACAAATAGTGTTTTATTTGGTTGTAATATGAACTTCTGCCTATATTTTCATCCAGAATATTTAGTGTTTCTGTTTTAACAGTTAACTCTGGTCCATTTTGACTGTAGCTTTGTGCATGGTGAATACATGGGTCTAGGTGTAGCTTTCAGTGTGTGTAAAGCCTGTATTTCCAGCACCATGTACTGAACAAGCTGGCAGTCATCCTTTGAGCCTATTTGGCCCTTTTATCAAAGATAAGGAAGCTGAATGTGTTTGCAGTTGTGTCTGCATCTTCTAATCCATTCCACTGATCCTCAGGTCTGTCTCTGTGCCAAGACCCTGCTGATCTTATCACAGTAGTTATAGTACAATTTCAGGTTAGGGATTATGACAATTTCTGCCTTTTCTTGTTTCCCAGAATTGCTTTTGCTATTCTAGGTCTTTTCTGGTTCCAAATGAATTTGAGGAAAGTTTTCTCTAGCCCTGTGAGGTATACATATATAAATTTTGGAACTACAGCCATTTTCACAATGTGCGTTCTTGCTATCCATGAGCATGGAATATTTTTACATTTTCTCAAATACTCCTTAGTCTCTTCTCTCAGAGTACCAGAATTTTCACTATATAAATGTTCTTCATCCTTTGTGAGACTGATTCCTAAGTATTTCATTTTTGGATGTTATTGTGAAAGGTGTAGTTTCCCTAAATTCTCTATCACTGTGTTCACTGTACATGTACAAAAATGCTATAGCTTTTTTAGGCAATGACTTTGTATCCTGCTATGTTACTGAATTTGGTGGTTAAATCTACAAGTCTGTTGGGAGAGTTTTTGGAGTTTTCTATATAGAGTATCAGGCCATTTACTAATAATGATAATTTTACTTCTTTTTTATCAATCCTTATTTGTTTTATTTATCTTGCTTATCTAATTGCTCTGGCTAATGTTTCCAGAACTATATTGATTAAGAGTGCAGACAGTGAACATCCTTGTCTTGTTCCTGATTTTAAAGTCAAAGCCTTCAGTTTTTGCCCATTTGGTATGATGATGGCTATTGATTTCTCACAGGGGTAGGTAGGGAATTCATGAACAGAAACCATACTGCACAGGACATACTTCAAACAACCAACAACTGGGATCACATCTTTTTAAAAATCTTCTGCACTTCAAAGCAAATCTCCAACAACAATAATTTAAAAAAACTACAAACTAGGAAAAATGTATAGCTGATTGTCTCAGCAACAAAGGCCTTTTTCTAGAACATATAAAGAATTTTTTAAAAATCATGCCCCCCCCAAATTCAAAGCCCCAATCCAAAAATGGGCAACTGAAATGAATATATGCTTCTCAGAGGAAAAAATACAAGTGACAAGTAAATACATAAAAAAAAAAAAAATCAACATCTTTGGTCATTTGAGAAATTCAGAATGAAACACAGAGATTCCATCTCACCCCAGAAACAATGGCTAACATGAAGAATTCATCTGATAAGAAATTCTGGAGTTAAAGGAACCTTTTGGTACTGTTGGTGTGAATGCAGACTGGTCCAGCCAATATGGAAATCAGTGTGGATACTCCTTACAAAGCTAGGAGTGGAGATCCCATTCAAGCCAGCTATTACTCTCCTGGGTATTTTCCCAGAAGAACTGAAAACATCATACCACAGCAATATATCTGCACCCATGTTTATAGCAACACAATTTGTCATAGCTAAATGCTGGAAACAACCCAGATGCCAAGCAACGGAAAAATGGGTGAAGATGTGATATTTTTACACAAGGCAGTATTATTCAGCTATAAAAAATGGTAAATTTGAGTCTTATTTTGGTAAAGGAGCACAGCTGGAGAACATGCTCTGAAATGAAATAAATAAGACTTGCGTTTGCAAATATTGCATTGTCTCCTTAGTGTGAGAATCTGAAACAGAATAATGAAAATTGAATAATACATTAGATACAGACAAAAAGGAATGAACTTATTCAAAAGAAAATATTTACTGAGATGAGGAGGACAGGAAAGGGTTGTGGAGGAAAGAGATTTATCTGTGTATTTAGGGGGGGATGTTTTGCACAACTGTTCTGTGTATTTCTGCTGGTCTATAGAAAGAAGCAGTTAATGCTTTAATTTGTTTCATTTTTTAAAATTTTTTCTACTTTTTCTCTTCTAAATTTTTATACATATCTGTCTTTTGTCTTTCTTCTTCCAATTTTACTTGCATATATCTGATAATTCAAATAACTGGTTGGAAAACAGCACTATATATTACAACAAATATGATGAAATTCGTATTGCTTTGTTAAGTGAAATTATGTATCACTTGTAAATTTTCTCTTTCAATTCTAATTTGTACTCTTTAAAAATAAAAAAGAAATACATATAAACTTCTGCATCTTTCACACAAGACGATTCTTGGAATATACCACATGTGGCTAAGTAAATAAAAATTCCTCTTGTGTCATGAAACTTTCATCATATCACTATTACTTTGCCATGCATGGTCCTGTTTGCTGGAAAGGCCTGGTTACTTTCAGGATTATTTTTAGCACATGTTGAAGATATTGAAGGTTTATTTGAGAGAGAGCGCAGACTTTGAGTTCAATTCAGTATCCAACATCAAAAAAAGAAAGAAAACAATATTAAATTAGAATTATAGAAATGTAGTATTTTGAGATTCTCTGAAAATATTCTACTTTCACAAAACATGCTACTTTCTAGGGAAAATATTTTTCAAACTGTTAGTTGTCTCTGTGCTTTCTAACCAGAGCCACCTCTGATTTCCCCATGTCAGAATTTTTCTTTTTCGAATGAAGGTTCCTGCTGCAGTCTTCTGCAAATAGCAAGTCTTCTAATGTCTTAGAAAAGCAACCCCGATGTATAAAATTAGAACATGGGCAATTTTGCACACTGTTAAATTTTTCCTTGATAGGATGCATGCTCTCTCTCTCTCTCTCTCTTTCTCTCTCTCTTCTGTTTCTGTAATTTAGCTGTTTTACAGTGTTCTCTTTTAGAGTGTGTGCAGATCAACGCACTGTACACATCCAAAAGAATTTTTTTCTTTGTATCTGGAATCAAACTCAGGACCTTGCATTTTCCAGTCAGACCTTTGTGCCACTGAGACATTTTCTTCAGGAAAAAAATGTACTTAATAGCTGAATCCGAAGTGCATAACAGCATATGAATACATAGTGATCATGAAAGGTCGAGTTTCAATGTAGTCACACCTAGAGACATCGAGGCAGCACTTTCTACATAAAAAAAAAAAAAAAAAATCTTTGGCCTGATGACTACCTGTTTGCTGATGGTCACCCTAAGCATGATCCCTGTATTTCCTATACTACTTTCTCTGTTAGCTCTGTGCCAATGGAAAATTAGTTACTTTTATGAAATTCTATAAAATAAGGATGATATGAGCCCCTAATTGTTATCATTTGTGTAAGGCAGATGAAGCTGTTAAATACTTAGTAAGATAGCTAACACACTAAGAGGTATGAGCTAAGTAATGTTAAGACAATGAAATTAGACTATTCTTACTATAAAATTTTTCTGGAAGAAAAACAGCAGTACTTTTTGCAAAGCCCCACCCTGACATAAAATACCTTCTAACAAAGCTAATAATCACCAGGAAGAATGGTCTCTACTTGTGTTCTTGAACACATGCAGTCCACTGATTAAAATAATAATAATAATGACACTGACTGAAAATCTGACATTTATAAAAAAAAAAAGTTCTGTATCCACTAAGATCCTGAGAGCATCAGTTTGCCTTAGCTTTGTCTGTGGCTACAACAGGATCTGCAGGGGCTCTAGGGAAGACAGAGCTCCTGAGGTGGAGCTAATAATGAATCTCTGGGAAATCTCTGGGAAGCAAACATGTGATGCTTCCCCAGCATCAGGTCTTCAGCCATCTGAGTACACTGACTTCAGTCACAGGAGAAAAGTTAGGACTAAATAGATACAACTTTGCAAAAAGAACCAGGTGGCTAAGAAACTGCTGATAGTTTCAACTGAACAGGGAGGCTGCGGACTTTGGCTCTTTTTCTTTTCTGCAGTCCTGCTGAGACAGCACTCAAAGGAAGAAGCCCATACTGATAGAAAACACAGTTTCACTCCAACTTGCCTCCCTAGTTTAAAGAAATCTAGATATGGACAAGGACACAGGAATTGCTAGAGGAACTGGAAACAGCACATTGGAGGAGACAAGTCAAAACTGTTCTTTCTAAATTATAGATTAGTTAAGTATCAATGATTTTTTTATTTTTATTTCTTTTTTTTTTTTTTTTTTTTTTGGCTTTTTGAGACAGGGTCTCACTATGCAGTTCAGGCTGGCCTTAAGCTCACTTTGTAGCTCAGGCTGGTCTCAAACTCACAATAATCCTCCTGCCTCAGCCTCCGGAGTGTTGGGATTACAGGCCTGCACCACCACACCCAGCTCAGTATCAATGATTTCTAACTGGTGGTCACATTATCACACCCACCTGAATTAAACTAAGATGGTGCTGAATGTGGGAAGCCCGCTGGAGGATTGTTGCCAGCAGCATAAAGGCAGATGAGGAAAAGCTGCTGAAATGCTGTTAGGGATGATTTTTGGAGAAGCTGCTGGAAGCTGCTAGTTCTCTTGGGCTGTTCATCTGGAGGACCTTGTCGTACTGGATTTCCCAATGGACATTAGAGGAGCTCTGGTCCTCATCTTGAGCATTGCTTCCTGGCTCTGGAGGGGAAGATGGTACACTGCTCAGCCTGAGGAGGAGCACATTGCATTGGCTTTCCTGATGGGAACTTGCCTTTCCTCATCTGTGGAGGAGCTCAAGACTTCACTATTGCTGAAGACAGCTATGGTACTTTTGGGAGAGCTCTGGTGCTTACCTTGAGTGTTGCTTCCTGGCTCTAGTTCAGACCCCTCAGACTGCTAACACAGATCCTTCATCTAGATGGCAGAGACTTCCTGGGTTCCTCCACTGTCCTTCGGGCTTTTCTAACACACTTCCATGAAGCAGACCTGCATGAGACTTTGTTGTGGGCCTGAGGCCTCTAGATGGAACAGTGGGAGACATTGCTATGAACTCTAGGATTTTAGCTGGATTCTTTAGTGTTTGGTGTGTGGATAGGCTTCCTGTACCTGTATATAATTCTTTGAGTGATTCATTATAAAGTAATATTTTATGTGTCCTGTATTATCTTGTTCCACTTGCAAGAACCCTAAGCCATGACATTAAGTAAACAGAATATGAAGAGGAAAATATAAATATGAACATTTAAGATGTCATCCTTTCTATCTATTAAAGAGAAACAGAAAAGGCTGAACATTCAGACTCCCCTGTCCACATCTGCACACTCAGTATGCCTTGTGTGACTCAGCGGGGCACCAGCATTACATGCAGTTGACTTTTGGCCTCTCTCAGCATACAGATCACTGTGAAAACAAAGGCATTAAAACAGCAGTGTTCCAGATTGACCCTGAAGAGCACAAAGAAAGGAAGTTTTAGTGTCACTGGCTGTGCTAAGAGCTCTGTACAGGAAGGTTAACAAGGGCGGGGTTATTTCTGAATCTTAAAGACCGAATTGCCTGTCCGCAATAATTACCTCACATACCTGTTCTAATGGACCCAATACTTTATTTTTATTCCTTCTCAGAAGATGACAATTTTTTTTAAAAATTGTTAGCACATATTTATTTTACAAAATATTGACTTTTGTTGGGACCATTTCATACATGTATGTAAGATGTGCTGTTCCATTTTCCTTTTCCCCTCCCACCCAATTCTGTGTCTGTAATAGCCTCCCTTCTATTTCCATGTAAGCTTATTTTCTTCTAGATTCCCTACATGAGAAACCATATACGATGGCTCTTTCTGAATTTTTAATACAGCAATGTCAGGTTTTAGCCATTTTTTTTACTATGTGCGTCATTTCTCTTAAAGGCTGAATAATATTCTGACATGTATGAATCCATTTTCTTTATCCATTCTTACTCTGGTGGCTGCCTGCGCAGTTTCCATGGCTTGGCCACTACGCACTGTGCTGCAGTAATCATTGGTATGCAGGTATCTGTAGAGCATGCTGAGCGGAATTCACTCTGGTGCTTGAAGAATAGTGTATAGCTGGATGATGCAGGCTCCTAATTTTATGTATTTCACACAGATCCATACTGGTTTCCATAGAGACTGTACTGATTAACATTCCCATAGTAGGCTTTTAGGTATCTCTGTTCTCCTATGTCTTCCTCAAAATTTGTGATTTTTAAAAAAATTCTTGATTATCGTCACTGGGGTAAGATGTGATCTTACTGTGACTCCATTTGCGTTTCCCTGAATGCTACAATGTTTAACTTTCTCAAATAATTATTGACCATTTGTACTTTTTAAGCATATCTGTTAAATTCATTTGCCTATTATAGATGGCATTACTTGTGCTTTCCTTGCATTTAGTTCTTTACATATACTGGTCTTTAATCTTCATTGAGAAAAGTGGCTGGCAGTGATATTCTCTCATTTACAAGCTGTCTCTTTGCTCTCTTAATTGCTTCCTTTCCTATGCAGAATATTTTTGATTTGATTAGATCCTATTAGCTGTTCCTGTCATATCCTGAGTTATTGGAGGCCTATTTAGAAAGTCACTGCCTACACCTATATCTTGAATTGTTTCTACTGTTCTTTCGGCAGTTTCAATATTCCAGCTCTTACAGGTCTGATCCATTTTCAGTTGTATTTTGTGCAAGATGAGAAATGGGGATCTAGTTTCAGTCTTCTACATGTGGTTTTCTCGTCATGATTTTTTACAATATCTTTTCTGTAACATATATCATTTCACTTTCCTGAAGAATCAGAAGGTTAAAAGCACATATATTCATGTTAGGGTCCTTTATTCTGTTCCATTTGTCTATATTTCTGCTTTTATACCAATGTGATGCTCATTTTGTTTCCTTTTCTCCATATTATATAATGAAGTCAATTATCAGGATACTCTGCCATTGTTATTCCTACTCAAGATGTGTTTGAATAGGAATAATAAGCATTTTATTCTTGTGTCTTTCAGGAGTCTAGTGTTTCCATGTGAATTTTCAGATTATTTTAGTTCTTTGAAGAATTTTATTGATACTTTAGTGAACATTGCACTGACTTTTTTGACCATTTTCAGAAATATGGCTATTTTAACAATAGCAATTCTTCCAGTCCATACATGTGGAAAGTTTTCCATTTTATGTTATCTTTTTATTTATTTTTTCTTTCACACTTTATACTTTTCCTTGTAGCGGACTTTCAACTTCATTGTTAGATTTATTTCTAGATTTTTTTTCTGAAGCTATTGTGAAGGGAATTGAATCTTGAATTCTTTCTCAATAGGATCACAATTTATCATACAAAGCCACTGATGTTTTTATGTTGATTTTATATCCTACTTTGCTGCTGAGTTTGTTTATAAGACCTAAAAATCTATTAAAGATTATTTAAAATATTTTTAAATATAGCATCCTGTCCTTTGCAAACAAGAATAGTTCAAATTCTTCCTTTCCTGTTTGCATTCTTTTTATTTCTTTGGCTAAAAATTCAAGCAGTGCTTTGACTCATGAGAGTGAAGAACCATGTCTCTTTCCTGATTTTAGAGGAAGCAGTTTCAGTTTCTCTTCATTAAGCCTGATGTCCACGGTTTCATCTTATGCGGTATTTATTACATCAAGATAAGCTCCTTCAGTGCCTCATGTTTCAAGGCTCCTGTCATGAAAGGATGCTGGATTTTGTTAAGAACAATTTCTGCATCCAATGAGATAACCATCTGTGCTTTGCACTTCATTTCTTTATTTTATTGTTTGTTGATGTGCTTAAACTGAAATATCCTTTTATTTCTGAAATGCAAGTAAGTTATTCATGGTGTACAATCTTTAATCTATGGCCATGTTCAATATGCAAGTATTTTATTGATGATGGCTGCATCTCTGTTGATCACAGATAGTATTTTTATTTTTCTCTTTGGTTCTTGTTACACTTTGTTTGCTGGCAGCAATGGGGATTGACCCAAAGACTCACAGTGACCTACACTGACCTATCTCTGTAGGCATTGTTTTTTGGGGGATTTTTTTCAAACTTTAAGTCAGGGTCTCATTAAGTTGCTAAGTACTCCAGGTTGGTTAGAACATAGTTTTATGACTCAGTCTCTCAGAATACTAAGATTGCAAACATGTGTTATTATGCTAATATTAAAAACTTTCTTAACCCTTCCTTTCTTCTTTCCTCCCTCCCTCTCTAACTTCTTCCCTTCTCTTTCCTTCTCCTCCTTCCCTCCCTCCCTCCTTTCCTCCCTCACTCCCTTCTTTCTTTCTTCCTTCCCTCCATCCTTCCTTCCTGTATTTCTTTCACTTTTATTTCCTCACTTCACAAAGTAGATTTATTTTCTAAAAAAGCTTTAGGTTACCAACAAAATGTAGTGGGTGACAGAATTTATATGGATGGTCTGCTGCCCACAGGCACTCAGAGTCTCCCTAATGCCCCCCCAACCCCACAACACCATATAGTGTCACTAAGGCCCTGTCCTGATCTCACACTTCCTGATACAGCTGTATTGCTCCCTGACCTTATCATGTTTATATTTGAGAGTAGGAAGCCACAAGGCCTGTGGCTCTTCTTCAGGTGGTCTAGCCAAAATTGTTTGGGTTCAAGATAGCTGCTAGAGTGAAATTCATCCATTTTTTGTATCAAACTAATACTAGTCACCTATAATGAGATTTTTCCATTTAAATTTCATTAAATAATTTAAGAAGCACTATTAATTATTCCTTAAAGCACTGATGAGCTGGCCAGATAGCTCAGCAGACTAAAGTGCATGCTTAGGCAGAGTGCAGGGACTGCAGTTTGATCCCCAGCACCACAAGCCATGCTGGCCCTACCCTGGGAGTGCACTCAGACTGAGACTAAGACTGGGCATGGTGGAGTGTGCCTGTCATCCCAGAGCTTGGGAAGCTGAAAACAGGAGAATCACTGTGTGTCCAATCTACATAGTAAGACCCTGTAGACCTTGAAATAAATACATTAAATGAATAAATAAATAAATAAAGCCCTGGTAAAACTTATTAGTGAATCCATATGTTCTTTTTTTCATTTTTATCTTAATTTTATTTTATTTTATTTTACTTTTGGTGGAATTAGGGATTGAACTCAGATCCTTGCGCTTGCCAGGCAAGTGCTTATTCTACTGAGCTATCTCCCCAGCCCTGAATCTATATGTTCTTGACCTTTTCTTTGTAGGGAAAAAAGTATCAGTCTCACTGATGTTGCTATTCTGCATTTAGAAATTTTTTTAGATTCTCTTAGAGGTGTCAATTTTTAGAGGTGGCATATGAGTAGAAAATTACTCATTTCTTGTGTGCCAATTTATTAAAATACAATATTTCACAAAATAGTTGCTAGTGGTACTCTGAATTTCATTGGTCACTGCAAATCGATCAAGTCATGGCCATGACTCATCCACATGGCTAGATCCAAAGATCTGGATCACTGACAAAAGATCTACAAACTGCTGTACATGATTTCAGGCTAAATCCTGGGGGGATCTGATTGACCTTGGCAATGATACAATAGTTACATTTTTTTAGGTCTTGCTTTATCTTGGTCTTAACCATCCAGTAGAAGTATAAACATGAGGTATACAAAGTAAAGCCATTTTAATATGCTGAGCTGTAAAAGGCACAAGTCAACAACTTCTGATACTGCCAGTTCCACAAATAACCCTCTAGTACTATGGACTAATGGACTATATTAGATTATTTCTCTGAATTCACACACCTACAAGATTTGAATGGTAATGGAACATGAATCTCTGACAAGAGATTTTATATATATATATATATATATATATATATATATATATATACATACAGTTACTTTCTCTTAGTTCAATGAAAAGATTTATACTAAGTGTTTATATAACACATTATGTCTGCAAATTGCACTCTAAATAACTCCTACAAAGATAACAATATACAATGTATGACTTATTGTTACTGTCCTAATAATCTGTTTTGAAACTAATTGTTATTTCTTTCTCAATAAAAATTAATAACAAATGAATTTAATTGGTCATCTATTATAACATCCCCCTTTGTCTTAAATTTTATTAATTGGGTACCATTTCTTATTCTGGTTAGTTTGGATAGTATTTATCCATCTATTTATATCTTATATTTCAGAACTATCAATTCTTCATTCTGTTGTTCCTTTTAATGGACTCTTAGTTCCTATTTCACTAATTTTGCCTTTGATCCTTGTTTTATTTCCTCTAAATTTTTGAATTTGACTTTTTCATAATTTATAAAACTTTGACAAGCATCACTGAAATCTTTAATTGTGATTGCACTTGTTATTTAATAAAGGTATTTATTAGTATAAACTTGCTACAGCTATGAGAACTGTCTTTCAGAATCTGTCCCACAGATTATAGTATATTGTGCAACAATTTTCATTGGATTCTTTAGAATTTTTTTTGTGTGTGTCAGAACCAGGGATTGAACTCAGGCCCTTGTGCTTGCCAGGGAAGTGCTTATTCCACTGAGCCATCTCCCTGGTCCCAGAAATTTTTAATTTTCATGTTCTAAATTTTCTCAGTGACTTACTGATTGTTCAAAAATTCATTGCTCAATCTCCTTGATTTTGTATAGCTTCTAAGTTTCTCATACTATTAAATTTTGCTTTACCCCATTATTACTTGATAATAAGGAACAAATTATGCCACTACTTTCTCACTCCATTAACATTTAGTTTATGCCTTAAAGCATAGCCTATTTCAGAAAAAGTACCATGAACCAGTAAAAGAAGTCGTCTTCTGAATTTGTTGGATGAAATCTTTTCTAGCTGTTAGACATATTTGATGTATATTTGTTTTTTAATTCTGATATCTTATTTCCCCTGTGCACAATGAAGAATAGAGTGTACCTTGTGTAATTATGACTGGAAACTGAAGACAAGGTTTATCCTTTCAATGGTGCCAACCCTAGATTGCAAGGTGTGTTTGTTATTTATCTATTTAGTTTTTCCTACCATTAACAACTCTGAAGCGCTTGGGCTGTGAGAATTGCTGACTTTCTTTAATATAAGTAACAAAAAGATTTCCCTTGACATCATTTAATATGAAAACATTTGCAAATAAATCTATCCTACCACACACAGGAAAATTGAAGCATGATCACCACCATAAAACAACAATATAATCATGATCTGAACCTCTTAAAGGTAAGAGAAATAAATTACTCATAATCATATTCTCATCATCATATACCACATTATACGATGCCTACTAGATACTCAATAATATTAGAAGACTTGAAATGATTAGAAGAGATGGAAAAGGTGAGTAAGAAGGGATCCCAAAGATAATGAATAGAATTAAAGAGAATGAAAGGACAGGATCTGAAGACAAATCTTTAGTTCTTGACATTTGCAAATACTATAAGTTATGAGTTACTCTGAGCTACTTAAGTAATAAGAAGTAAGACAGCGAAGAGGTTGCAGTCTCTAACATCAGGTGCTTAATATTAAATCTCAGTGATCCATTACTCTTACCTTAGCAATTGTACCTTCCTCTTCAAGAGATGGTTTACTCATCTGTCCATAATTACAGACCATTGTTTATAGCACTGTTGTAAGGCTTGCATGAGAAAATGAATAGACTGTATTTTGCTCGTGTATTGGGCATAATGATGATGCCAAAGATTATCGTATTATTATGAATACTGTTATTGGAAAGAAATAACTCAGAGAACAAAATTTAAAGCGATACAATGATATTCAAAACACAAGGACAGATTATAAAAGTAGGTCTAGGCTTTCTATCCAAACTAGACACAACCCACTGAATATTCAGCCTGGATAAATCCAGAATTTAAAAAAAAAAAGGGGGTTTGCAAAAGTCTTTATGAGATATAGCTGTAGAAACATTAATATTAGGATCTTAGCTGTCAGGTTGGGAGTCATTCAGCACAAGGAAATTTTTCACTTTCATAATATTTGATAAATGTTCTTTCTTTTTTTTATGGCAGTACTGGGGATTGAATTCAGGCCCTGGCACTTGTTTGTCAGGGAAGCACTTATTCTACTGAGTCATCTCCGTGTCCCCAACCATAGACTTCTTTGATGTGAACCTTCCAAGTGTACCTCATGACAGAAATAAAATTTGGTTTGAGTTGTGACAGGGCAGAGCCAATGCCTTGAGGGTCTTACAGATGAGCATATTCAGATAAAGAGTATTTCAGTTGAATTTGAGCACCTATATTTCCAAATTTGAATACATTTACTGTTTCCACATAAAGCACTTTGTACAATCCACAAGTTTATATGCAAAAATAGAAAAATTTGCAATAGCCAGATCTATAAGTTTAAATCCTCTAAAAGAAAAAAAAAATTCTATATTTTTAAAAGTGATTCAGAAGGGAACATTGTTATTCCAAATTTGCAATACTTTTATTCACATATACCTTTATTTTATTTTATTTTATTTTTTTATTTTTTTTTTTTTGTCTTTTTGAGACAGGGTCTCACTGCAGTTCAGGCTGGCCTTAAGCTCACTTTGTAGCTCAGGCTGGTCTTGAACTCACCAACAATCCTCCTGCCTCAGCCTCCCGAGTGCTGGGATTACAGGCATGCGCCACCACGCCCAGCTTCACATATACCTTTAAATGCTCTCAATACTGGGGCTGGGGATACGATTCAGTGGAATAAGCACTTCCCTGACAAACTCAAGGGCCTGAGTTCAATCCCCAGTTCTGCAAACAATAAACAAACAAACAAACAAGCAAGCAAACAAATAAATAAATTGCTCTCAATATCAATGAAATGGTAGGGCATCTCTCTTGATTTCTTTTATTTCTGAAAAACCACGCAATACCATCAAAGAACTAGTGCAAAATTTACTTACACAGAAATGCATAAAAATTTATTTGATGACGGATCTTTTTGCACATGCCTTTTTATTGTTAGGACACCCTGTCTTGAGGTAGTTTCTCTAGAAGCAGAACCCAAGGTGGGGACTCTTGGTCTCATGATTTATTTAAAGAATATTCTTGGGACGAGCTCTTAGAAGATGATGACTAGGTTAGTAAAGAACTTAGTCAAAGATTCAGGTTCACCTGAAGTCTCAGCCTTGAGATCCATCAACAACATGAAAGCAGTGGGCCATATGACCTGCTAACTGGAGAGATTCTGTTCGTGAAGACCGGATGAAGCCTTCTCGACCACAGGGCTTGGACAATTTAAAGCAGCAGCTTTCCAGAGAAGTATAGAGTCATGAATCCAGAAAACTATCATAAAAAGAAATGAAGGATGGGTACAACAGGCCCACAAAACATCTTCTTGAGACCATAAAATCCTTTGTAGTAATCCCTCCCTTTCATTTCCAAAATACTCCTTTTTTGTTATTTTTAGGAAAGAATTTACAGGGTGCTCAGGGTCTCACTACAAGACTGGACTCATAGTCATCTGCTGTTTACAGCCTCCACGAGCTGGGATTACAGGCGTGCATCACCATGCACAGTCTCAATTGCTCTCTTAGCTATTTGGCCAGCACTCAAAATATTCCCTCTTATCATATTTTCTCCCTCTTACCCACCCCAACTTGTAAAAGAATGCCTGGATATAATTAATAGGCAAATATACAATCTCTGGTACAACCCTGGACTCTGCTATACTGTATCTTCAGATCTAGTTGTGATGATAAATAGCATTTTGACCCACCAACTTAATAGCTACACTTCCTTCACTCTTGTTTACTGGCTTGGGGAATCCAAAATGAGCAGATGGATACCCTATCTCTAAGTTTATTGGCGCACCAGCTTACTCTGAAAAGCAGGACTTCCATACCATGGAGGTTAGAAATGTCAAGAAGTTAAATAGGTCACTGAACATGGTGGTGAGCAAGGTTCATCTCTCAGTGCTTTAGCCTACATATTATAACTTTTGTGTCTTGCTATATTCACTTCCTTGAGTTGCATACTTCATAGTGAGTGATGGCTTCTATCTTTCCAGGATGCTCTCTCCATTACAGTGCCTCCACCATGCAGTCTAGAGGTCAGAGTAGAACCAGAGCTCCTGCATACATAAGTAGCATTTATCAACATACCTTATTGGATAAGTTACATGGATATACCTGTATTTGCATTCAAAACTTATCATAAAGATAATGAAGTTTGGATGGTGTTTTAGCAAGAGAAATTTATTTTTTCTGATAATTTCAGAATCTTGGATTCCAAGATCAGATAATGATCAACATTGGTTTCTTGTACATCCTTTCTTCCTAGCTCACAGAAGTTTTCCTTCATGGTATGGTGATGTGACATCATATTAATTTTTTTATTTATATAAGGCAAAGAAAGAGGGAGAGTGTAGAAAAGTGAGATAAAAGAGGGATACAGGCACAGAAAGAAATAGACATAGAGAGAAAGATAGAGTTATTTTTTTATTCTTCCTCTTAGAAGTCTACCATGAACATAGGTATGCATATATCCCTATGATACAATGTTTTCAGATCCTTTGGGAAAATTCCCAGTAGGGGGATAGCCAGCTTGAATGGGATTTCTAGTCCTACTCTTTTGAGGAGTCTCCACACTGACCTCCACAATGGTTGTACCAGTCTACATTCCCACCAGCAGTGGAGAAGTGTTCTCTTTTCTCCACAACCTCTCCAACATCTGTCTTTTTTTTTTGTTTTTTGTTTTTTGTTTTTTGTTTTTTTTTTTTTTTTTTTTTT
>PVKA01000443.1:0-67595 GCA_004027165.1 Ctenomys sociabilis | reverse complement strand
ATTGGGTCTTTAAATTTGAGGGCCCTGTTATATCTTAGTTCTTATATATTCTACACAGCAGACCTTTGTCTGATTGCTTATTAGTTAGGATTTTTTTCAAACTTTGTGGGTTATCTTTTCATTCTGTTGACAATTTCTTTTGACATACAGAAGCTCCTTAAGAAGAGTTGATCCCAGTTGTTGATTCTTTCAAGTGTTTTCTGTGCAAATATATGTTTGTTCATGAACTGTTTACCTATGTCTTCAAGAGTTCCTCCTCCTTTCTCTTCCAGGAGATTGAGTGTTTCTGTTTTAATGTTTAGATCTTTAATTCATTTTGACTTTAACTTAGTGCATGGTGATAGAGCTGGGTCAAGTTTTAGTTTTCGGCATGTAGAAAGTCGTGTTTTCCAGCACCATTTGTTAAAGAGGCTATCTTTCTTCCAGTGAGCTTGTGCAGCCCCTTTGTCAAAGAGAAGATGGCTGAGTGTTTTCGCAGATGCAGCGCAATGTGTGATAGCAAAATCTTGGAAACAACCAAGATGTCCATCACATGAGGAATGGTTGAAAAAGATGTGGTATTAAGAATAAGTTTGAAGCATTTTTACTGAAGTGGATGCCACTTGAACATATACTCATAATGAAATAAACCAGACACACATGTGCAAATATCGTATAGTCTCCCTAGTATAACAACTGAAAAGCAGAAATACAAAAGGAAACGTACAACAGCAACTAAAATCAATTGAGTCAGATAAGGCAAAGTGAATAGCACATGCTGCAGGATACTAATCAGCTTTTCTTCTGGATGGTTAACAACCTAAGTTCACAAATCATAGTAGGAGAAATAGAAGAGCCACAGGTCCAGCCAACATTTTGGCTCTAGCCTTTCAAGGTCAGCAAAGACTCAGGACATAGGAGAACCTGTACTGCAACATCATGAAACTCAGTTGAGCCTCAAATTTTCTGAACAAGGAGATTATGGAGCCACAGAGGAAAGAGATTGAAGTTCTATAGTGTGCCTGGGGAGAGTCACATGGAGAGAAAACTTTCTCTCAGGCTCTCACAGAGAGCAAACTGGTCAAGCATTGGCCGTGACTCATCCACATGGATGACAGAGACAAAGGATCTACAGAATAATGTTCAGGACTACAAGAGAAACCCTAAGGGGACTTCACTGACCACATAAGAAGCATAAAGTACATGTGTTGGTATATAAGTCTTGCTCTAGCTAGGTCTTAACCATCCAACAGAAAAGTATAAAAATGAAGTATACATCGCGGGGCCATAATATTAAGCTGAGCTGTAAATGGCTATGGTCAAAAACTTCTTTGGATAACTCACTATTGTTGTGGAATTCTGGACTGTGTTGGATTGTGTTGTCGAGTTCAAGCACCTAAGTTAGTTGATTGACAATGGAAGGGTTGTAGAAAGAAAAAATCATGATGTGTGTGTATAGACAGTACAGTTGGGATAGATAACGCTGTGCTTCTACATAATCGTATGAGAGGCAAGATTTGCATTAATGGTGGTTGGACAGGATATTATGTCAGTCTCTAGTACTATAGTCATCCACTAGGAAAATCATTATTGAATTTTTGATATAATTCAGGTATAAAAAATAAAATAAGTAAACAGCTACACTCTTAATTTACTGATGAGACATCTGCTATAATAATGTCTGTAAGTATAATATCATGTATGAACCTTGTATGATACCAGAACATTTTGAAGACAGTTTGCAATGTATTAATTTATCGAATCTGTCTTGTGAAGGTGTTTTAAAACTGTCTGATTGATATTTGTACTTCAATAAAATAAAAAATAAATTAAAATAAAAGAAGTCTACAAATCTGTGGGGTCTGGCCCCATTCCTATGAAATCAATCCATCATAATCATATCTCTAAAGATTATCTTCTTAGTATAGGCTTCTTGGAGGTTAGGGCTTCAATGAAAATTTTTGGAGAAAACAACTCAGTCTGTGATAAAGTCTATGATGGATAACAAGCCTACATCCTTCATAGCAAGAACTATGTACTATTAAAAAGCAGCTGTATGGAGCATAAGTGAACGGTACAAAAGGCATCTTACATCTTCAGATCATTTTGTGCTATTATAACGGCACTGTTCCCTTAGTTCACACATGTAATTTGTGTGATATTTTTTACTACCAGTTGCAGTGATAAAGAAACAGTGATTTCAAACTCACAAATGACATACTGGGTATTTTAATGTGACATGAAATCAACTCTGAAAAAGATAAAATATTCCCAGAGCATAAAAGTATAGATGCATCATAACCAAGACTGAAACCAACAATACTTTTACTATTTCCCAGTTTTAAACTAGGAAATTGTATCTTAATAGTTTCCATGGTATCAAAATCATCCCAGAAAGATTGTAAAACTCACATTGCTCATGATTCGAAATCCATGCAAATTTCCATTTCATGATATCCAAGGGAGAAGGAAAAATGAGAAAAAGATCCTGTAGTCTCCCTGGGACTCATTGTAGAACTTTTATTAATGAAAATAAGTGAAGAATTCATCCAGCCTTTATGTGGCTGTGAGTAAATGAGGACTGAAATTCTGATTGCACCTCATGAATGTAGAGACTGACGAATCATTGATTCCATTTTTATAAAAATTTTACCAGTTGTTTCATTGGGCCAGGTCTGAGTCATAGGTCTATCATTGTTCGGTCTCTCCACATAAGAGATGTGAGTGTATATAGGGTTGTGTGTGTGTGTGTGTGTGTGTGTGTGTGTGTGTGTGTGTGTGCAAAATTCTATTTGATCAAATTTCCAGCTTTTAAGAGGTAATGTTAGATTACATACAAGAGGACAAATTGTGCTTGGTCACATTTCCATTTTATGGAAATTATTAAGACATGTATTTCACAATATTATGAAAATCAAGGAAAATAACAGTCCTGAAAAAACATTAACAGCAAGCTGTTCCTGGAAGGACCAAGCAGTGATCTTCATGATAGCTGGGAACATCTGTTTGCTATGCACTTTGTTCCCCAGTTCCTTTAAGGGGCTCAGTAAATATCTGTTTAATTGTATTATTGTTATTATTTTTTTTTATTTTAGGGAAGGGTCTACAGAGTGTCCAGGATATCACTACTAGATCAGACTCACAGTGATCAGCCTGTTTACAGCCTCCCAAAAGATGGAATTATGCCCAGTCTTAATTGCCATCTCAGTGTGCCCTGGGGGCAGGGCCAGCATGGCAGGCCCAGGGACAAACCCTCAGCCCCTGCACCTGCTGGCAGGTGCTTCAATCTGCCAAGGTATTTGGCCGTACTCTTTTTTTTTTTTTTTTTTTTTTTTTCAGTACCAGGGATTGAATTCAGGACCTTGTGCTTGTCAAGAAAGTGCATATTCTACTGAGCTATCTCCCTGGCTAACCATATTAAAATTAATGACCATAAATGCTTTTTCTTGATACACTGAAAAATTCATAGCAGAAATCTGCAGATTATTTTTATTTTAGGTGAATGATAAACTTTGCAGGCATGAATTTCCCACTTCTATTCAAAAGAGTAAATTTGAAAAACAAGTTTTGTAAATACATCATTATTGTCATAACCTAATGAGTTTATGATTATGACAGTAATTCCATATTCTCAATTGAGACTATTCCAAACATATACCAAAGTGACCTTCTAAAACAATATTTTATAAGGGGCCAGGGAGTTGGATCAGTAGAATAAGTGCTTCTCTGGCAAGCACAAAGGCCTGGATTAAATCCCCGAGGATTATATATATGTATATGCATATACATATATATATAATATTATATATATAAAATAACATGAACATCATATTCTTTAATTTGTTTAGCTTTTGGGAAAAAATTGTGAGCTAATAATTTACTTTAAATAATTTCATTTAAACCCAGTAGTCAAGGGCTGCCAATAGCTCAATGGATTACTGCGCAGGGCTTGATCTCTGGGTCTGCTGTGCCAGGCCGGCCCTGGGGCACACTGAGACTATGATTGAGACTGAGCATGGAGGCATGGTGGTAATCCCAGCACTTGGGTGGTTGAAATCAGGCGGATCACAGTGAGTCTGATCTACTAGTGATACCCTGAACACCCTATAGATTATTCCCTAAAATACAGAAAAAGTAATAAATAATAATTAGGAACCCAAGAGCCAAGTATTTTAGTTCAATTTAAATAAACAAACAAAGATAAACAGAAAAACAAGCAAACAAAATTAAGTACTGCTCAATTGTATAAAGAGGCATATTCATTTTCCTACCTGATCCACTTGCTTTTCCTATGGAGTTGGCATCTTGTCTCCTCAAAGAGAGCAGCCTTTTCTCTGTTTCTCCCAGAAATAACTTATGCCTTTCTCCACTAGAATCTAGAAGTAAGCTATGAAAAGTGCTGTCAGCCCTTGCTTGCTTCCATTTTCTCTCAAAATCTGTCTTTACCCCTGGTGGTGGTTGATACATTATATCAACCCCTTGATGGGCTGGAAGCCAGTCTGGATTGGCTGAGTGACTCCACATCCTAAGGCATGGATGCCCCTCCCTGGGCTGTGGAGAGCCTGTGCTATAGAGTGACTCAGTACAAAAAGGGCATGAAAAGGAGCTGAGGAAGGATTCAGGCACGCCACCTCCTCAGAGGAGCTCTGGTCTTTACAGTCAGCATGGAAGGAAGGGAGAGAGCCTTGACAGGTGCTGCAGCTGCTGCTCCTTCCTCTGCTCTTTGCTGTTTTCCATTGCCATGAACTGTTGCCCTTTGTCTTGTGCCACACTGCCTTGGAGCCAGTCAAGTATAGACTGAAACTTCCACTCACTGTGAGCTAAATAAACTTTTTCTTCTTTAATTTCGGCTGTCAGGTATTTTGTCCCAGAAATAAGTAAAAAATACTGAGACACCATTGAAACAGTCCCAAGTCAAATTCCAGATTCTGAGAGCTCCACTCCCTAGCTGAGGTTCCTCTAGCAGAGAAAATTCAGCCAAGATGTACGCCCCACCACATAACCACAGCCATGGACTCTGCTGACTCCAGAATCACAGCTGATCAGGCGACAGTTGCCAAGTCGGACTTCATAAGTTAAATAGATAGACATTGCTTCAGTGCTGCAAGTTTGTATAGTTTTTGGTTTCATAGCTAACAACTGAAAATTAAGATATGCAGAGATTCTGAAAATCTACCTAATTAAAATAATGAATTGCTATGCAATCAGGAACTCAAGTGTGTCTGAGTTTCTGTTTCACTTCCTATGATATTAAAAACATAAAGTCAAATCTGGAGAGAGAGAAAATATTGTGAAAAGAACTACAGGTCCTATTTCTTCACTTTCTTTAGATCTTTTGTCAGTTGTAACCTTTGTAATTAGGCTTTTCTATGTTAGTCTATAATTGTACAAAAGCCATTAGTTTGAGTCTACTTTAATTATGCTAAAATACACATGACCACTTGAGTTGATATAGTTGTTTATTTTTCTGAATATTCTAAGTCAATAGAACAAATTAACCTTCTTGAGGTTAAGGATTGTATATTTTCTATGGCTATATTACTATTTCTTAGTATATTCTCTATAAATATTTGTGGAATCAGTGAATAGTTCACTGATCTACAGAAAGATGTTCCAGTACCCTTTCATTTGCCCATAAAATGTCCAAATACACATGAAGGTGTATAAAAGTACCTGTACATGTTCTACTGAACCATACGATTTCTACATTTTTTACAGATTATTTTGAAGTTTAGTATTCTGAAACTTCAAACTAAGGAACACTGTATTTTGATTCTTAACCCACTAATTTTTCTAAAATAATGTGTTTTACCTTGGAAAGGAAAGAAACGTGTCTTTCACCATCATTTCAGAAGAACTGCTTTAGAATAAACTGCAGGATGAAACCCAAGAATTCTTAGTTCTTTAATAAAATCATGACTCTCAGGTGTGGTAATTGATAAGTCTCTGTAGAGATGGCAAAGTAGTATTTCTTCATTCAAAAACTCTCTTTCAACCCTTACTTGAACAAATAATGGACAAAATGATAGATTCTCCAGATAAATATGATAGATCACAGTGCTGTGGTTGGCTGACTTTATAACTTGGGGAGACAGATCTGGTTGGCTAGAAACACTAATAGATAGAAACATAATTATCACATAAAACCTATAAAACTCAAAATGAGCTGATCTTAATATTGCTGTCCCTCCATGGCCAGTAAGCAAACCTCCATTTTACTAGAGGAACACAGAATAAAGCCATCTGGGTTATTGGAGAAAAGAGCAATCAAGTGGCTTAGATTAACCCGAGCCTTATTTTCTGAGGGAATAGCTCCAACCATCCAGCTAAAAAGGATGTCAATTTAGAACTCAGTTTGATGTAAGGGGAAAGAGAAGATTAAGATAATTAATTGGCATCTGACCATGTTTAAAGAGTGGGAAGGTTTGGGATGGAAAACAATCTCAGTAAATTGCATTATAATTATGAGAAGAAAACAGGATCTATCTCGTTGCCTGCAGGGAGCAAGAAATAAAAAGTCAGTATAACTTGATACTTTATGAGGTGCTTGGAGTCTGCAAAACATTATTGTTCTTGTCATCAGTTGAAGAAAAAAAAGTGATATATTAAAGAATAATATAAATCCAATTTTTTATGTTAGATACCACTAATAAATGTAAAGCTATATATTTGCTTTCTTAAAAAATAACTGCATGATAGATTGTTTGCAAAAATAGTCACATTTATTTCCATTTTGGTATCCAAACCCTTTCACAGTATGCATTTGCTATTTCAACTATCATGAATGAGTGTCTGTTTCTTCATTGACAGAATCTGAGGTTTACATCCTAGTTTGGCTCAAAAACCAAAACAAGTGTGAGCTCATACTAGTTGGCCTTGTGAGGTCTTAGACACTTCTTGTTCTGTTGCATCACAATTTTACCATGAGAACAAATTTCAGGACACAAGACTGCATCAGAATGCAGTTTTCTTTGTCCAAGTTTAGGATGGCAAAATATAGTCAGTGAGTGTCAGAAATTCTACCTGGAGTTGATCCATAACTAAGTAGTGATGCATTGAGGCCCCATGACAATAATCCTGTTTTTGCAGATTAATGGAACATCCCAGCTCATTAGCAGATTCTGAGCTTATTACTAGTTAAAATATTCAGGAAAGAGTAGTTGTGCAGTTTCCTCTGCCATAACAGTTACGTGTGTGCTATTCAATATGAGAAAATTGAAAGTATGGCCTAAAATCATAAGAAAGTGAAATTTATTCCATTTATTATAAAATCTTTCAAGTTCCAGAGAAAATGTAATCTAACCTGTGAAATAAGGCAAAAAGATAAAGTATATTTTGCTAGTTGGCAAGGTAATTATGGCCATAGACATTTCCTCTAACCAGTCATTTACAGTTTAAGAATTTTTTGGTCCAAACATGTTTTGTTGTAGCACACCACCCATTACTATGTCAAGATATTTAACATTAAAATGCATGTAAGTTAAGCCTGTATGAACTTTTTTTATGTATGAAGAAAACTACTCTTAAAGCAAATTATGGGTATGACATATAAAAGTAGATAGAGTTAGATGATACAATATCAGAAACCTAGTGTCATTTCTAATGTATCTGTCAATAAGGAGAAAGTAAAAAATCATAATTAATCAGGGAACCCTGAGAATAAATCCAAATGTTCTTTTCCTTATGCTTCAGATCTTTCACTTTGTTCTGTGCTCCGATGATAAAACCAGAACCACACACAGGTAATATAAAACTGGCATTTCCTCACCCCGTCACTGGGCGATTCCTGTCTCATCCCCCATTACTCGCCTCTGAGTACCTTCATGCACTTTGCTTGTATTAACTTTCTAACAGTTTAGCACCCTTGACATGTTTTATCTTGCCACAACATTTTCAATTGTGTTTTGCTGTTGTCCTAAAATATACACACCTGAAGTTTTTTCACTAAATCTCATGAGAAGCCTAACCTGTGAAACCATTTATAATCATCCAAAAAAGTGAGATATTTTCTTTGCTGTCCTCCCATTGTACAATGTACTATATACCCATCAGTAGTGCCATTTGTCACATAAGACATCACATCTCTGATTCTTTATCTAAACATCAGGAAGCCCTGTCTTTCCAGCTTACTAGCTGATAACTATCAACACACTGTGGCACTTTTTTATTTTTGCATAATATAGATTTTCCAAGCTGTGCTCTTTTAGCTTCTAGTGCTCAGCTTCGCTTAAGATGAGAATTAGGATACACTAATATTTATATGCTTCTAACACTTTTATATCTGAAGAAAGCATGGGAGTGGGTAAGCATTTTAGTAATGGACTCAATTAGTTACTGTTTGATGACACTCGTCAACTCTAAATTCTATTTTACAGGCCCATTCACACATAATAATGACAGCAGTAATAAGGAGGAGCACCAGTAGCAGCAGAGATGTTAATTTCAAGTTCTCATGTTAATGATAAGAAAAAAATTTAAGCTGTTAATGTGTAATGACTTTTTGCAAACTAGAAATTTAGTAGCACACAATAACCATTTAGGAGCATTCTGAAATACTGAACTATGAAATAGCTTTCTTGGTATGTAAGACTGAAGAAAATGCACAAACAAGTTGTTCTGGATGCTAGAAAAGACACATCCCAGAATTATGGTCTGTGCAGCAAAAGAAGTAACCAAGGCAAGTGAAATGCCAGACTTCCCCAAAGAAGAGGTGCCCAAGGAAACATCAGTGGCACTGCTGATTGGGAAGAAGGATGGAGGTGAGGTATTTTTTAAATTAATGAACCATTTAAATATCGATATAGGGTCTCACTATGCAGTTTAGACTCATAGTGATCCTCCTGTCTCTGTCTCCCCAAGGCTGAGCTAATGGGTGTCCACCACCATGCCCATTTTCGGGGCCATTGGGGTCCTGCACAGCATATTGTATCTGGTATACAACTCGGGTCCTTGTGCTTGCCCGGCAGGTACTTGGCCCACCAAGCTATCTACTCAGTTTGGAGGTGACTTCTGGAGGTTTCAAATTTTGTGAAATATATAGAAGAGAGTATTTTCATACCCTTTATTAATGAGAGATATGTTTCAAGATGCCACAGCCAGTGGATACCTGGAGCCATGCAGAGCACTGCATTTTATGTACACCATGGTTTTTCCTTACCTACATACTTATAATAAAGCTTAATTTATAAATTAGACATAATAATGGATTGATAATAACCTGTAAAATTAGAATGGTCATAATACCCTGGGCTATAATTTCTGTTCAAGGGCCAGCCAAAGAGCTCAGTGAATTAAAGCACCTACAAGAAGGCACCGGGACCAGGTATTGCATCCACAGGCCTTCTGGGCCAGCGCCAGGGCACACTGAGACAGTGATGAAGACTGGGTGTGGTGGTGTGTACCTGTAATCCCAACACTCAGAAGGCTGTAAAAAGGAGGATCACTGAGTCCGATCTAGTAATGAGACCATGAACACCTGTAGATCCTTCCCTAAAATACAGAAAACAAATAAGTTAATAAATAAGTAAATAAATTAATGAAAGTTTTGTTAAGCATATGAAATTATTTTTTTGTTTCTGGAATTTTCTTCTTAATCCTTTCAGATCATGGCTACTGTGGGTCCCTGAAATGATGCAAAGTGAACCTATGGCTAAGGAAGTCTCACACATCACACAAAAGGAAACTACACAGAGACATGGAGGTTTAAAGGAAATCTTTTGCTTTCGACTCAGTATCATTTGTAGAAGCATAGAGTAAAACTATATAACAAAACAACCTTGATAAAAGAATAATTGTCAGGGACCATATCAACTGAAACAATTTTAGGGCTCAGGTTGTCATCAATTAGAACAAAAGAACATCTCCAAGTACAGCAGAAGTTAGGTAGGTTCCTGAAGTCGGCCACATTTTAAAGCAGGCAGTTAGCTAACTGTACTGCAGACACTCCCAAAGACATTCTTGAAAAATTTTTAAGATATGAAACAATCAAAAGGATTCTAATGAAAATTAACTGCCTGTCCAAATAAGCTCAGTTGTTTTACAACAGTACAACAAAATTCATGACCCTACAATGTATAATACATAGTTCTCATAATAAAATAAAAATCGCTAGATGCAGAAATAACCTCGGATGAGCAGGAACAATGAATTAAAGTTTGAGGGGCAGCTGATGAGGGCTCCGGGTTGGGAACCAAGGTGTGTTCTCCCTGAAAGGCCACTGATTCTGAAGCTTAGAGTTTCCTGCATTTTAAAATATTGTATTAAATAAGACTAGAAAGGAAAAAAATATTTTATATAGTATTTCATTACACTTTATAGGATGAATTTAAATGCTTCCTTTAATTAATAGTAGTAATATACATATATATATATGTATATTTTATTGACCTTCATTGAATATTGGTTTATATTATTACTTATGAATGAGAAATTCTCCCTTTTAAGTGAGGCAATACTATTTCAAAATATCCACAAAACTTTTACGAAACCTTTTACTTCAGATATTGATACATATTTTAACTTAGGTTTTGCTTCTCGTATCCATACTTTTTAAAGTCATGCACTGCAAAAACAATGTGTATATCAGTTATTTCTACCTGAATATCTGATATATTTTATTCTGAATAATGCACATCTAGAAAAATTAATCATAAGTGTTGGGAGAAAAACATTCATATTGCTTAGTTAGAAATAAATAATTGATCAGACCACATTTTAAATATCACATGGACACAGACAATTTGTCAATGTTTCCTTGGAAGCAAATTTATGACATTCCCTAAAGAGGTCAGGCTTTCTTTACAATAGTCTTATAAGAAAACTTTTTGAATTTTAAGTAGTATTCTTTGTAGATTTTTGAAAATTTTGAAAGTTTTTAAAAAAGTTTCTTAGTTTATTTTATAATATTAGGTAGTAAAAATGTAAGGCTATTACCACAACCTGTTCATTAATAGAATAAATTTACAGTAGTGTTTTAGACCATAGTAGGATCCAGCAGGCTGTGTAGTGCTATGGAATATTATAAGAGATAAATGGGAGATGAACTTTCTTCTCCAGTTTCCAATGATGATCTATTGTAAATTTATATCCTGTGTCAAATGCAAGGGAGTATTGATAAGCTTTACAACAAGTAGCAAGAAGTTTAATTTTTTGTCACAGTAACAGAAAAAATAATGTATGTAATACTTATGTAGCAATAAATGTGCTATCTTATTTTTAAAAGGCCATAAATTTTCCATGTTCTCAAAATACTAACTTTGAGAATGAAAGAGTTACATTAATAATGATTAAAGATGCAGGCAAAATTGGGATAAATGCTTTAAGATGATAAACCTCGAAAAGAATCTAAACAGTACTGAATTGCATAAGTGTCTGGGGAAATCTATGAATTAAGTATAAATCATCATCTCGTAGTAACCTTTGATAGTTCTCATTAAAACAGCAGCAGTAGAATCTGTTAGAGATCTCAAGAGGGATATTATGTGTAAATGCAGAAATTAAAAAATGAATATTGAATGATTCTATTGAGAAATTAAGGCCATTCAATTGTGTTAATGGTAGTAGAGTATCGGATCTATGTTTTTCATCTGTTCCTCTAAAAGAAAATGAAAATTTGCATCTAATTTACAGATTTAATAAAACATAATTCAAATAACTCCATTATGCATAATAATTAGCAGCAGTAGTTTTTGAAAACTGCTATATATAGTATGTTGCTTATATTACATATAAGCACAGAAACACATGCACATAGGTCAAATATTAGCTTTTGCATGCTAAATTAATTATCTTACAAAGTCTTAATCTTATAAAGTCTTGACTTAAGTAACTAATAAAATTATTTTCCATTTTAGATGATCTAGGTCATATATAACTAGCCATTTCAAGTCATATATTTGCACAACATCATAGTAAATGGTTGCTTTATTTTAAAAATAAAATAAACACTAGAGTAAAGAATAACCTATTTTTCACAAATATATATTTGCAGTGCCAGATAAGATTAAATATGAGAAGACACCATAGATCCGATTAAATTTTATCTGATTTCTTTTTTTTTTTTTTTTTTTTTTTTTTGTATTAAGGGGAAAGGTTTACAGGGTGTTCAGGATCTCACTAGTAGATCGGACTTACAGTACTCTGTCTGCTTACAGCATCCCAAGAGCTGAGGTCATAGGTGCGTGCCACCACCCCCAGTCTCAATTGCCCTCTCACCATACTCTGGGAGTGGGACCAGATGGCAGGCCCAGAGATCTAGCCAGTGCTTTTTCAATGCCTAACTAGAAGATACTCAAGGCTCTTAGTAAACTCAAGAGTCTTACATTCATAAAGACCAGTGAAGACAGACTCACTTAAAGGGATTACATTCGAACTGTATCATAGAAGCCATCAGTTATTATTCTGCCACAGAGAGACCAGAAAGTTTAGACATACTACAACATTTTAAATGCATGTTACATATGTAAGATTTAACACTAAAAGTCAACTTTCACTGGGATTTTCTTTCTTTTAATCTATGTTGGAATTCAGGGATTTATGATTGATAAAGTAGGTAAGTGAAAGCAAACATTCTACCCTTACCTACAATTTTTCAGGAAGAGGTGTGTTTCAACAATGGCAAGTGTGCTGTCTCCAACATCTCAGAGTAAGTTCAATCCAAGACACAATCTGCATTATTAGATTTTTTATTTCCTGGTAACATTATAAACAAGTCTATGAGGAAGGAAAATATTACCTAGGGCACTGCCAGGGAATTATTATGTGAAGAAAAGCAGCTCTTGAGTTCTACCATAATACAATCTCTTTATGAATTCATTATGCGAATTTCAGCTTTCAAAGCAAGTTTTATGAAAATGAAGGCATATTTTTCTTTGTGTAGAAGGATTTGGAATTTTATGAAACATCCATTTCTTTGTTGCACTTTTCATGATGCTAAGTTTTGGGAAAACAATTTTAGGTCTAGAATATGTGTAATCATATTGGTGGGTGAAATATCACATAGCTCTGGGCCAGAAGTAATCTGTGAGATAAAATCAATTATCTTTTTCTATCAGCACCTCTTGCTCTATGTCCCCCAATGAACACCCAAAACCTCATAACCCTGTGCATACCACATTGTCATGAACGTGTGAGGTGTTTTGTGTGTGTACTACGTTAACTTATTTAGGCTATATGCTTAAGTACCATAGCCAATAGCTATTCCCATGTTCAGCATATCAAATTTCCACTCCTGCAATATTAGCAGAGCACCGCAGTGTGCCGCACTGGTACAGCTGACTGGCATAGATGTAGAACATTATTGTGACATTAAAGAATACTAGTTATACTTTTATCCACCCGAAATGCTTAGTCTTTCTTGGTCTTTTGCAGACAGTGTACAAGGAAGAGAGGCTTGATGGACGCCACAGCTGTTGCTCCTCCTCTGCTCTTAGTTGTTTTCTGCTGTCCTGAACTGCTGCCTTGTGCCTTCAAGCCAGCTGAGTAAGAACTGGAACCTTCACACAGTGTGAGCTAAATAAACCTTTTCTTCCTTAATTGTGAATCTTGGCTGGTTGTCCTACAAAGAGTGAAAAGTAACTAAGACACTAAGCTTTGTGGAGCTATGCTTTCCGATTGTTTCTTTTTGTTTTACTGTATAGCACATTATGAGGGGAACTCCAGTTATTTCTAAACTTATTAGGCTTTCCCATTTAGGATTGCCTCTCTAGCAATAGACTGCCACCTGGCCTGAAGCAGCATTTATACCACCTGTTCAAACTTGTTCTCAATTGTGGCTGTAGGGAGGTATCAGTTTTATCATGTTTGGCCTGAACTGTGGACATACATGAATCATCTCACTCAAGGTAGGGTTCAGTCTAACGCATTCTTGGTGAACATGTAAGGTACACGCTCTATTTGTTATATTTAATCTACTTGCTACATGTAATCTTCAAAGGGCACATATATAAGTCTAGGTTTTAACTGTGAAGTTTTAAACTATGAAGGCACCTAAGAAGGTGGCTACTCTTAGGTTTGCTATAATAGCTCAGAAACACACCCAAGGACCCCATGCTATTTAATGTCTGCTCTGGTTACTGCATAGACACAGATAGCTGCTATAAATCTAAGGATCCATATGCCACCATCAAGGTAGACTGAAGGACTATGAAACTCTGTAATTTACTTTGTAGAGGAAAGCCCTACATTTCATTTATATTTAATTGCCATAGATTGCAGTGGGGTTAACCCTCAGCAGTGAAGGACTACAATAATCAATTCATATTCAGATCAACTAGGATTTATTTTTTAGTGCTAAGGAATCTCTCTTTTTGTGAAAAAACTATTTCTCTGATTACTTGGCCAAAATCATTACAAGGAAGGAAAAGTGTAGAAATGAGTTAGCACTACACAGTGTGAACCACATCAACCTTGTAAGTAAACAGAAGAACAGTGTCCACAATAAAAATTAGCTCACATGTTTCTACCAATCACTTTTGGCATAACCTTGGATGTGCCGCTCGACTTCTGTCTCTGCTTGAACTCCTCCTGTGGAAGATGAGCTTGATGAAAAAGCTTGAGAGATCTCATGGTA
The DNA here is from genome assembly GCA_004027165.1 of Ctenomys sociabilis. NCBI lineage: Eukaryota > Metazoa > Chordata > Mammalia > Rodentia > Ctenomyidae > Ctenomys > Ctenomys sociabilis. The sequence continues at coordinate 53,047 of PVKA01000443.1, read as the reverse complement.
GTGGGAAGCATTAGAATATATCACTCACACCCAAGCACTCAACTCTGCATAGAGTTGGTAGAGCTTATAAAAAAAAGGTGATTAAAGAGTGTGCTCAAATGACACTTCTGTTATTGCTGAAAGCTTAACAGAGGATGCTGTGTCTCCTCTGCATCCCACTGATTTTCTAAATTACCAAATTATAAAAGTTCTCTTTCAGAAGCACTCTGCATAATGTACCTATTGTTCTGCCTTTTCCTACTTTTTAAACAAATCAGCAGCAAAGAGACTTATTTCATTTACTTCCAAAGAAGGTTAGTTGTTTCACAGATAAAAGGCTGAATGACCTTTCAGGTGTTCTGCTAAGAGATAATCTCATCATGAGAAATCTGCTTTTTGTTCAAGTATCTTCCCATGCAAAGGAATCAAAACCTTGGATATTGCACAAGGGTAGATGTGTGATAAAGGGTGTTATAGTTTAAAGATAATTTCTCAAGTCCCAAATCTATTACCTACTTTCATTTTAGGAAGAAAACCTGTTGAGGTCAGTAATGTGGCAAGAAATGGACTCTTCATCCCTCTCAAATGTGTTACTGATGTACTACTCCCATAACGTTGCAGAACTGGATTCACTCGAGTCTAAATGAATGCATCTATCCTAAGCATTGCTATATGGGTGTAAGTCTGAAATTCAAAGAATATATTTGAAATTTTATTTATAAAGGGTTTATTGAAGTCCCAACAGCAATGGCTACTGCTCTTTGGGTCACTGGCCATGAATGATGTGCGATTAGGATTACCTAGGCAGATTTTGTGGACTAGGGCCTCAGAATATGTTGAGGGATTTTGTCAAGTCATTAAATAGGCAGGAAGTCCCTTTCTAATAAAGCAACTCATGCTAGGCTCCTCTTCAAGTATCGTTGCAAATTCTTCTCATGTTTGCAAGGCTCCAGTAAGCATGATGAGTGGACATCTTCTTCTCCACCTAATGTTTGAAAATAAAAAGCACAGCACACGTCTAGGCACATGTCTGTCACATAGCCTTTCCTGTTAGCACAGTGATTTGTTCTTAACTTTATCTCTCTCCTTCCACCCCTGAAATAATTCTAAAGTGACAGAAAAAAATTATAAAAATAAGATATGGTAGAGCTGATTCTTGAAGAATAAAAAAAAAATCCTTATTTAGAAGATCAGAAAAAATACGAAAGACAGAGAAAACTTACCATATCTTCCAATAGACTTGGTATTGCAATAGAAATTTTAGGATCATGTAAAGCAACTCCAGTTGGTTTGATATTTGGAAAGTTCCACAAGAAGGAAGGAGAAGAGATGATACATTAATCTTGGGCCATATTATCAAGGTAATGAGATTTTTCCTGAAGGCAGCAGAAAATTATTATTATTATTTTTATTTTTTGGTGGAACCAGGGATTGAACTCAGGACCTTGTGCTTGCCAGGGAAGCACTTATTCCACTGAGCCATCTCCCCAGCCCCCAGCAGCAGAAAATTAAACAACATGTTAATTACCTTTTATCACTATTAGGGGATAATTTTCATTTATCTTCCTATTCATGTCTATAGGGAACATATAGCAAACTAAATAATTAGTGAGGAAAAAAAGCATTCATTAAATGACAGTATTTACAACTTATTAGATGTTCTAAGTAGGTTGCCATCAATTCTTATTTGGGAAAATGAAGCCCTAAATATTATATAAACAAAATTGTTAATGGTCAAGCCAAGTAATCTGCCTTATTTCAACTGAATCAGTTGTAAAAGCTTTAGAAAAAAAGCACAGTAAAATAAATTTTTTAAAGTTCCCTTTTCCATTTCATTTAAATATTTATTTTTCATATTTTACTGAATATGCATTAACTACATAAAATATTTTTGTAAAGGAGATATAGACGCGAAATTAGTACATAGGTACATAACAACTCCTTGTATTTGAACAGTATTATACCAAACAATTTAATGTCCATTGTATCAATAAAACAAGCAGCATCACAGTGGGAAAAATAAGACAAATGGCATTACATTTTCCAATAGTCAGTGTAACGGAGCTAGCACAAAATAACCCAAATTACCAGAATCACTGTCTTTGAACTTTCTGCCAGGAAATAATGCTTAAACCCCATACAGCTGGTTAACTCCTTATGCTGAAAAGGAAGATGCAAAGGCTGCTGTGCGTGTCTTATGGACCTGAACAACAGGAAAATATGTTTTCCTTACTATAGTCAGACCCAGAGAGACAAGGAAGCAGTAAGCTTTGAGAACTTCTGATTGTAGAACAGCTGCTGTAGCCCTCGACGGCTTTCTCTTCTTCATTCAAAGATGCACAAGGTTGTCAGGGTTTCCCAGGATGTTCCAATAGAAGGTGGTGGAAGTAGAGCACACATCCAAGCACTTTGAATGGCATGATATTTTGCTATTGTGGATGATGGTCTTTCAGCTGTGAACACAGATTTTGTACAATTAAATGAAATGCGTAATCTAAAACAAAATTTGAAAGATGAAAACAGAAAGATCCATTGAAGAAATAGAGTAAAAATGTCAAAGAGGATGACCCGGGATGGTCCCAACAGAAGAAAGTACTGTGCATGGCAATTCAATATCTTTCAAAATCCATGAATAAAAAGAAAACAACAACAAAAACGAATAACAAATAAGCAGCATTTATGTCCCTATTCCCCTTGGATGGCTTAAGAGAGACAATGTTAACTAATTGATCATCTTGTTGCTTACGTACTGAATCCAAGTTCCATTCTTCAGTTAATATTGAGTTTTCTCACCTGCTCTGAATTTTTGTATATACTGACTGTGCCACCATGCCTGGACTCTGGCTGGCTCAGTTTGCCCTGAGGGTACAGCTAGCACTGCGTGTGGTGCTGGGGATCGAACCATGGTCCCTGTGCTTGCCTAAGCAGGTGCTTTAGCCTACTGAGCTATCATGCAGGCCCCAAAATGATAAATTTTGAAGACAATGTCAGCATGAAGATCCCAATCCTTCATTCATTCCAGATAATCTGGACAGCCTACAAATCCAGATGTTATTACAGAAAATACTATGGTCAGAAATTATATAATTCTGGAGATATGGCTCAGTAGAATAAGCCTTTCCCTGGCAAGTTCAAACCCTTGTACCACAAAAAAAGTTATACAATATTAAAAAATACCAAAGAAGAAATTATATAATATAGTTTTAAAGACAATAAAGAATCAAAGACTTTTTCTCCAAAACTCATGAGATCCTTTTGCCTTCTTTTAATTGCATTTACTTTCAAAATTATTTTGTTGAGCACACTCCAAGTGAGTGACAACCGTAGGCATCTTCAGTAATGGGGACTCCACCTCATGAGCCAATGACTAGAAGCCTCCTTCTAGAGATCACCTTTCTCCCCTCTGCTTTTCAAATTCTTACTTCTTTCTTAATCCCTCCCTGAGACACTTATTCCTATGAAAATATTTTGTAGAGCTTGTAATTGGTCTGTACACAGACCCACCCTGCCTTGTTGTTCCCATACAAGCCTCACACACTGCTGGACTCTGTTGGAGTGTCATGTTCTGTTCTACATCAATATTGGAAAAATAATTAAGTAAATCAGTAAATACCATGATTGTGATTTTCACAACACACAAGCAAATAAGTTACTTTGAGCTCTAAAACTCTGTTGATCAGGAAAGTTTCCCTGAACTACCCCTGTGTTCTTGAACATGGTTCCTGCGTTTCAATACTAGATAGCTTAGATAAGCCCTCATGCATAGCCTGTCAAGCCCCAGAATGAGAGAAGTTAGGTGAAGGATAGGGGAGTTGCTTGGAAGATTATCAATTTTGCTCACTTCAGGAATTACTTATTTTGGTTCTTACTGTGCTACAAATGAGAAAACTGGGGATAATTCAGTTAAATTACTTTTATAATAGAAGTAATATCTGAGCTATTATATCTCAACTTATTACTACAGTTGTCTTCATTGCTCACACTGGATCTCTGCCAAAGTTCTAGCACCACAACCTTCCTTTCCATTATTAAGCATTGGTAGGAAATGCAATAGGGATTTCAATTGCTACCAGTTCTTCCTTGCTCTAATTTACTTAGACTGTGAACAAAAATGTATTCCCCTTGTATTATGTCATGTGTCACCTATGTGTGATAGATTAATGCCAGGAATAAAAAATCTAATGCTTAACATGCCCCTCTACTTCTTCACTTATTACAATACTTAAATGGGAAAAGGAGAGAGGGAAGGAGGGAGGAAGACAGAGAGGGAGGGAAGGAGGGAGGCAGAGAGAGACTATAAAAAGAGGTGATACGAATTACAGTGTTACTGGTATAAACTTTTGTCAAAGAAAAGCATCTCATGAGTTTGGGTAGATGACTTTGACTTCTTACTTACCTCTGAAAGGCATAATATAATAAACTTCTGACAGTGCTATTTTTTCTTTAGACTAATGATCCTGCTTTGTTATTTTTACAAAGCACTTAGCTACTACCTTTTTCTCTAAGAAAGGCTCTTTTATCTTTATCTCAATAGAAAATGTTTCCTGGCTTTCCCAAAACCCCAATGACTCCTAATATGGCATTGTTCTTCAATCAGTCCCACAGGTACCCATTACAGAAGAAGAATAATCTATTTTGAAAGAGCCCAAAGGCATCTTCTTGTTCTCCAATGTACGGAGGAAAGAAAAACCTCATAATTATCCTGACTGCATATACAATGCAGTTTTTGGGGAAAAAAAGTTTTTGAATGCTAAAATACTTATGCATTCATTTAAAATGTTTACCAGCACGCTAATATGTAATGCATGATGCAAATGTCAGTTTATTAATAGACTTATAACCTCAAGTTTATTTTGTCTATAAATTGTACATGATAAATCTGAAACCATGTGGTTTTGGTAAGAAGTTCACAATTGCTATACTGAATCTGTTGCTGTCATATAAACTGCTCCAGAGAGTATTGAGATAAAGCAATGCATAAAGTTTAAAATTCTGTGCATTTGAGCAACAGTTGTGTCACAAGATTCCTGGCCCTTTTTCATACATTGCTGATGAGGTCAGAGTCGATTAGTTAAGACACCTTTTAGAACATCACTGGGTGCTCATTATAAAGTCACTCAATTCTCTCATGAAAAGTCTTATAATGCAATGAAATGACTTGTGTTTGTTTTAACGGTAGAGCAGAAAGCAAAAATTGCCAAAGTCAAGAAGAAGTATTCAAGACTTCTTTGGGATTTGGCTTACAAGTGCTGACGTATCCCACACTCTCTTGTCTAAATCAAATCGCAAAATCAGTCAAAAGTAAAAATTCTGAAAAACCTCAGGTGGAGGTTCACACCTATATGTCCAATCATCTCACAGGCTAAGGGAGCAGAATTGCAAATTTAAGCTCAGCCTGGAAACTTAGTGAGACATGGTCTGAAACTGAAAAGTAAAATCAAGAAGAGTTTGTGATATAGCTCTATGTGAATACCCTGAGATCCATATCCAACACTATCAAAATAAATATCCAACCAAACAAACCTTCCTAGAAGGAAAACAGTGTACTCAAGTGGCAAGACTATTAGTATGTTCTTAGTGAAAACATTATGTGATCACATCTGCAGCCTAAATTATTCATATATCATTAATACATACAATGCATTTACCTCTTCACAAAACTCCCAAGTGTCATCAAATTACAGCACTGGTGTTTAAGAGCAAAGTGCTATGGCACAAGTCAGATAAACCTGAACTTCACTGACTGCAGCCTTGTTTAGATCAAGAGGTCTAAAAAGTGAGAAATTCTGTGCATTTTTAAATTGCCCACCTACTACATGTTCAGGGTACATCAGCAACACAGGGACAGGTTAATACTCACACATTGTCTGATCCTAACAATGGCAGCCACAGAGGGGTCCTGCTAGTCCTGCTAATGTCCCATTAAGCTTGGAAAACTGGTGAGAGATGTCCTGACACCATCCTCCTTCCATTGGTACATTTTCTATTAACAGTACTAATACAGTGATGCCTTAGTTCACAAACTTAGTTCATTCCATGATTCTTGAAAAGATGGCCATGCCTGTGCTCATGGGAGAAAGACAGCTGCAGTTGTGTTTGTCACTGGATGCCAAGTTCATAAGCAGAAGCAAATATTTGCTAAATGTTTCTGTTTGTGAACTGATTTGGGAACAGAAGCATTTGTGAACCAAAGGATTTCTGTATTTTGTGTGTTAAATGCAAAAAAATACTGGATTTATTGTGATATTTCTATATATGCATAAGTCATGCATTGAACATGTCCATCTATCCTATTTTCCTTCTCTTTACAGGAAAGTTCCTCATCTCTAGTATCATACAGTGAGGTGCTGACTTGGAAATATTTAAGTTGAAAACCTTCACAGGTAGGAATAAACCAAGGAGTAGATGTGACTGTACTATGGGCATAGATTACAGGTCTGCCCAACATTGTCACAGGTGGGCTGTGATATGCTTACTACACTGTGTAATGGACATACAGTACAGCCAGGGCTCACTATTTTTGTAGGTATATTTGTTTGTTTAGTGTGTCAAAATGTGTAAGACTCATTTTTTTAAAAGTATGAACAAATCCAAGTTACAAATGGTCTGCAGAATAGATTCTCATTTGTAAATTGGAGGTTTACTTTTATGTCAACTATTTTTTTTTCAATTTTCAGGTTTTCCTTCCCTAACTTGTGGTTAAAATGGTATTCACCAGTTATCCTTGTTACCCCTTATGCACTCATCTGTTGATGAACATCTTGATTGTTTCCATAGCTCTATGTCTTAGCTCATGTGACTGGTACAACAGTAGCAAATGTCTGTGTCTATATTATCTCTTCCGCATTTTTTGAGACAGGGTCTCATTATACACTTCAAGATGGTCTTGAACTCACTATATAGCTCAGACTTCAGAGTGCTGGAATTACATTTGTGTGTCACTATGCCCAGCTTCTTTTATATTCTAACTTAATTTCTATTGGATATATACCCAAGCGTAGGATACATAGATCATATGATAGTTTCATATTTTTAATTTGCTTGACAAGCTTTCATAGTTCTTTCCACTGTGACTGTACAAATTTTATTCCCCCAAATAGTGTGAAGGAATTATTTTTTCTTCATAATCATGCTACTATTCCCTGTTTTGTTGCTATTGTTCTTGTTTTGATTAAAGTCCTCTTATCTAGGGTAAAATTCTATTTCATGGTAGCATTGATGTTGTATGTCTCTGATAGATAATAATATTGAGTAGTTTTCATATACTTATGGATCATTTGTATTTCTTCTTTTAAGAAGTGACTATTTAGATCATTCATTCATTTGGTTGGTTTTTTTGTTAATAGTTTAAGTTTTTGTATTGTAACTATTAACCCTCTGCCAGATGAATTGCTGGCATATGTACTCTCTGTGTACGTTATCTTGATTCTTAACATGAATAATGTTACATATTTTGGTCCTTAAATTTATTTTTTGAGATATTATTTCTTTTGCAGTGTCCTGGAGAAGTGATCTGTAGCAGCAGTGGGGAACCTAAGGCACACATTCCATTGCAGGCTGCTTATTGTCATTGTGATGTAGGATTGGCAAATGATAAAGGTAAATATTAATATTCCCAATCTGCTAGATTTCCACATCTGACACAGACTTTCTATTCCCTATATTCCATTTTAATAAATGAACAATAAGAAGCAATGGAGGTTAAGAGTAGGAAATTTTCATGAGGGGATACATCTCCTGAGAGATAGGAGGGGACCTGGATAGTGTGTCATCTTGCAAGCCCATTTCTCAAAGGAAGTTTTGAGAAAGCATGATAACAAAATCATGAGGTGGACACAAAACGATGAAGTGGGCACAAAGTGGGATAAAAGTACAATCAATCAATTAGATTACAAGTATAGTCCTTTAGATAGTATACATCCAACGAGGAAGCAAGTCACATAGCAAGTGTGCATGGAGCAAACAAGACTCCCTTTTGGAAGAAATGGATGAGGAGGGTGACTGAAGCCCATGGAGTATAACAATTATAGTGCATTGCTTATCCCTTGGGGAAGTACGTGGGTGTGATCCTGCCATCTTAATCTTGAGGTCTGGCCTCAAGGAATGTGTTGCCAGCCATGGTTTTAATGTGTTCTTAGCTCCTGCACTGCCTCTTTTGAGAGTCTATCACTGTCTGATTGTATATAATGTTCTACCTAACTTAGCTGTTGATAATAATTAAAAATCCTAAAAGATTCACCATAACTAGGTGGTAGTATCAAAGTCAACTGAATAGCTTTCTTTATCCCGTCCATATGTGGGATCCTACAGAATTTCCAGACATCTGAGTCATCAAATATTCAAATATCTTTAATGTTCAAATATCTGAATATTTGAATCAGCACAAATACTCTGAAGTAATTCCAAGCTAGGATGTTTTGTACTAGGGAAATGTCTTTCCAAATTTAATGAGTCTTATAATATGAACATTAATTTTTTTTTTCTTTTTGTCTTTTTGAGACAGGATCTTACTATACAGTTCAGGCTGGCCTTAAGCTCACTTTATAGCTCAGGCTGGTCCTCCTGCCTCAGCCTTCCAAGTGCTGGGATTACAGGCCTGCGCCACCACAGCTGGCTTGTGCACATTAAATTCTATTTGAAAAGGGATCAGTAATCCTCAGCCACTAACCATTGTGCATTGTGAAGAAACAATATCTTATTAAATTTTATTAGTTTATTTGATACAGGGCCTCGCTATGCAGTGCAGACTCATATTGATCCTCTTGTCTCAGCCTCCACAGCATTAGGGTTACAGACATGCCCTACCACACAAGGTGTCATGGCCACCAGGGCATGCCTAGGATTCTAGGGCAGGCACAGCATGCAGTGCCAAGGGTCAAACTCGGGTCCTTGAGCTTGCAGGCAGTTGCTTAGACTGCTGAGCTGTCGGCCCAACCCAGAGACAATATACTTAGGATTCTTGAGCTGGGGAGACAGGTCAGCAGCATAAGCACCTGTCTGGCCAGCTCAAGGTCGCAACCTAGATCCCCATTTCTGAAAAAAATGGGGATCTTTTTGTAGCTATGAAGTTTACTACATATGAATTTAATTATTTTGGATATCATAATACAACTTTTATAGAAATATGATTGATTTATCTATTTCCAAGTTTATGTATTTCTTTAACAATATCTTGTCAGCTGGTCCAGATGTACTAGATAGTCAAAGACCTTGTCAATATTAATAGTAGCTGTTAATTACAAGTAAACAGGGAGACTGTTAGGCAGGACCATCAGGATAATTATCAGCCACAAGAGTTCAATGGAATATGAAGTCAGTATCCTAATTCTTACAATGTTAAGAGCAGTGCTTTCTCCAGTGTTTAGAGTTAGTAAAAGTTGGACCATTAGTAATGTGAATGCTGTTTGTGGATCAATTAAAAATCAGAAACTGAAAAAAAGTTTAGTGGGAATTTCAATGTGGAAGACACTAATTCATACAAATCTAATATAGAAGACAATGGATCAAATAAGTCCAATTTTGGGCTCCAGGGCAGGAAAAGAGGGAGCTTTTATAGGCTATTGAATGCTTACAAGGAACAGCACCTACACGAGTGGCAAAAGACAAAGGAAGCAATGTCCACATGCCTATGTTCTCAGTGCTGGAGATCTCCAAACTCACTTTCCAGGGAGCCATTGGAGACAGGCGTAGGTCTTGTTTCCTAATGGCTTCCTGGCTCCATTTGCAAAAGTTCATTCAGTATGGTTTTTATCATAAATTTTCTTTTATTTCTGTAGGTTGGGCCCTCTAAATAAGACTGATATGGGAAGGAGGAGACAAAATAGAAGCAGGAAACAAGGAAATCATAATTAAAAATTGTACTGTTGAGAAGACTGCCCCTTCTAGGACTCAGCCATGCTTACTCAAGGTGACTCATCCCAGCATTCCTTTGGTTAAATTTAGGCTCCATCCCACTACACCCTTCATACCTAAACTTGTGCAAGAATGCTGAGAGTCTGTAACCTGGCTTAATCAGGAAGGCAAAGAGCAGGAGCCTGATCCTCAGATAAAGAAATAGACTTAAAAAAATCCAAGGGATGTTTAGATTACCAAAGACAAACAAACAAACACACCCACTATATTTTGGCCTATACTTGAGTGGGCCTCTTTTTCTTTTAAAAGGATTATCCTCCTTTCAAGAGAAGCATAGATGTTCTGAGTACCTACATTCTACTCAGGAGTGATCCCTAAAATCTCTGCCTGATAAACAGTTCTTGTTCTGCTTTCTGGCATACCCTGAAAATTATTTTCACTCAGGGAGAATCAGAAAATCTGTAAACTTACTGTACAAAAGGGCATTTATGTTCCTTATTTCTGCCTTAGGGAGCTCCTTAGACCAAGCCTTGGGCCGTTAGGATAAATTACCTATTTTTTTCTGTGCCTTATTTTCCTTATCTGCATTATAAGAAATTTTGCTGTTCTAAAATATGTATAAATATTAAATGAGCTAAATCATGCATAATATGTAGCACTGTAGATGAGTTTATGGTAAAGGTGAGTGACTATGTTGTATGATGAAGTTTTTATTTAAATAAACAAATTTATTTAGTTTTATGATATAGATGTCTGCCTTGAACATTTAGCCAGGATCAAATGATATTTACAACTAAATAGCAGCTTCTAAATTTTGGCCAATACAATTTATTGAATTAGGCTTTATGATTTCTTGAAATAGAAATATTTCTTATGCTTAAATTATAATATTGCTTTTAACAACTCCACGTGATAGGAAAAAAATAATGGAATCAATGAGAAGTTATTGATTTAAGAAAATGAATGAGATTTATTTTGGTCCTGAGCAAATTTTTTCATAGAGAAACACTATATGCACACATATTGTATATAAATATCACTATTTTTATGATTATACAGTTTTAAGCATAACACTATCATCATATAGTGACGGCAAATGTGAATGGCTATGTAATGTTTTCATTTTAAAATAAGAATAATAACTTATGTATAAAACTAAAGAAGGTCCTGTAATCACATAACACCATGATAGTGGATAGTTCTAAAAAACAAGACCAGGTAGTCTTGTTTTTTGTTTTCCTTTGTTTTTCTCCTTTTTTTTTTTTTTTTTTTTTTTTTTTTTTTTTTTTTTTTTTTTTTTTTTTTTTTTTTTTTTTTTTTTTTTTTTTGTATCTGGGATGGAACTCAGGACTTTGCACTTGCCAGGCAGGCACTTATGCCTCTGAGCTATATTCCTGGCCTATCAGGTAATCTTCTAATACTGGCTTGTGAAACAAGTTTCTAGATTTTATGGCATTCAAGTGGCCTGGAGTTGGATTCGAGGTTCTCATCTAAAGCAAAGGTTGAATGAAACAATCAAAAACACAGTGACAAAGTTTATTTTAAAAGGTAGAGCTGGAGAGATAGCTCAACAGTCTAAGTGCCCACCTGGCAAGTGCAAGGTTCTGAATTTCATCCCTAGTACCACATCCTGTGCAAGTCCTGCAACCCCAGGAGTACCATGCTGGTCCTGAAACCAGATGTGATGTCATACATCTGTAATCCTAGTGCTGAGGATCCTGAGACAGGAGGAACTGTAAGTCTGAACTGAATAGTAAGACCCTGTATCTAATAAATAAATAAATAAATAAATGTGAGAAGGAAGACTTAGGAAACCAGTTCTGTAGAACAAGCTTTGGCCAAATAAAAGGGAACAAGCAACATAAAAATACAGTAAGAAGGACACAGGAAGGGATGCCATGAATAAAGTCATAATACTGGCATCTGTGTCCTTTTAGCCCATCCAAATCTCGAGGAAACCCTTGAGAAGTCATGAGAGGCAGGGCCGGGATCCTACATGGCAAAGTAATGTCAGGTCCAGCACATCCTGTGGAAAACCTGCTCACTGATCTGGAAATAATTCTACACACAGGGTCGTGGGAGCTTTTCTGCACATGTCTCTGGGATCTTGTAATTAATAGTTTTCACCCATTCCCTGACCAGCTTTCCCATGCCCTCATCTCCTTCTGATCTTCAAATTTAATAAATCCTTGCTCATTTGATTATTATCATTTCCACTTTCATCTCCACTCATCCTTTTTCATCTAAACCAGACTGAAAATATAGGCATTGTCTTAAAATTTTTTAATATATGAATTAAAGAGTTTGATAGCATTAGATTAATAAGAAACTTCAGAATAGCAAGAAATACAAAACTGGTTACTGGTATTTCACTGATGAGCTAATGAGATTATATGTAGTAGAAAAGGCTACATTTGTAGTGAAGAAATCATCTAGAATAATTAATAGATAAATTTACCTTGTGAAACTAGGCATGCAAATAGGACTATATTGTAGAATAAGCTTACCCTGGTCTTACTATAATTTGAATAATTGTGTCTCCTCCAAATTCATGTTGAAAATTAATCCCCATTGTGGTAGTATTAAGAGGTTCAGCCATTCTTGCAGCTGACAAATGAGTATTGCCTTCATGAGTGGGCTTGTGTGCGGGAGGAAATCTGTTTGGCTTGCCCTTGTCTCTTCTTCTCTGAGTCGTTTACAACAAGCAACCCCTTACTAATGAGCAGACGTGACACCTTGATCTTAAGACATGGAGATTCCAGAACTGTGAGAAATGTTTGGTACTGTTATAGTAGCACAAACACAATGCTATTACTTTTTTTTTTTTTTTTTTTTTTTTTGGCAGTACCAAGGATTGAACTCAGGACCTTGCACTTGGCAGGCAAGCACTTATTCCACTGAGCTATCTAACCTGACTTCCTTTTTATTCTTTTTTTATATTACTTTTTAAAGATCTGATCTTAGTTTTAATAAGAAACTTACAACAGATCCTACTTGGTTCCTGAAAAGGAGAGACATTGACTGGGTTAACTACAATATAAGCAACTAGTGTAGTAATGCTGGTTCTCATGCTGACTGCTTTTGAGCAAGTTGTTAAATCTCTTAACTCTCTAGACCTTCATCAAAGAAATTAGAGTATTATTAGGCTTTTTCTCTCAATCTCCATGTGTGTGAGTTTGTGTGTGTTTGTGTGTATGTGTGTGTGTGTGTGTGTAAACCCACAAATATTTTTAGCTTATGTTCAATAAATATAAAAATTATTATAATTGAGATAGGTAGTTTTTGGGCCTTAGCATTCTCATAACATTTACTCCAAAATATTTTAGCACCATCTATAGAATCAATGGAGTCCCTAACCTCTTGTTCTGATGGCCAAAATAACTACTAGTAGACCCTGATGCACTTTGTTCACAGGGCTTCTGAGTTTTCTTTCCCAGTTAACACAACATATTGCATTCACAGCTGCAGTCTAAGCCTTGATTTCTTCATCTATCTGATGGGAAAATATATTATCTACCTCTAAGATGCAGACAAGTTCATCTATTTATAAGATGAGCAAAGATACTTACCTATTTCCTTCATATCTTGGTATTTTATACTGAATTCTAGTGCTTAAAAATTTATATCTTAGAGCCCTAACCTCCAATGAAGGCCATTAAAGAAGTAACTAGTGACATCATAAAGGTGTGGCCTTGATTAAAGTTGACTTGTATCGTTTCAAAAGGAAGAGGAAGGTGCACACACACACACACACACACACACACACACACATGAGTTAGAGACAGAGAGAGAGAGAGAAAATACAAAACAGATTACTTTTGTCTGATCCAATATAAAGCATCAGTTTCATGTGTAGGTGTTTTGCATTCATTAGTGACAAAAATTTAAATAACCCAATAAAAACAAATATGACACATTAAGATTTTTTTAAAAGAACTGTATATATAGCTCATGAGCAAAAACATACAAAGACACAAGAAATTTAAACCCAAAGCGATCCTTTAAATGAGTCAAGTAGAGAATCCAGGACAATGTCCAAAGAATGTGAGGTAATCCATGTATTAAAGCATGAGAATAAAATGAGGGAACAGAGAATTCAAAATGAGGGTTTGGAGTATTTTAAATACTTTTCAATCTGAGAGAATTTCTGTGACCATTATTTGTAATGTTATCACTTATTGGAGATGAAAATTTATCTTATTTAAGATATTTTTGGGGATTCTATGTGTAGTGAGAATCTTGGGGCAATCCCAAATCTTCCTTAGTGGAATATGCACTCTCCTTTCGTTGCATTTATGAATGAGTGCAGCTCCCTGTGAAACTTAGAGAGAAAAAATTTAAAAAAAAAAAGTCAGTAGGATCATTTATGACCACACTGGAGACTGAGGGTAGAGAAAAACTCAGCAACAGCTGGTAAAAATAGTTACCACAAGCAGATACTTCATCTATGCTGGTTATAATCAGAATACATTTAGCAGGCTGGAATAGGAGACTAAAAGCATAATGTGAAAATAGGTCAGCATCATTGAACTCCCTGCAAAGGTAAAGGAAATTGACGTCCCACAACCTAGAGTGAAAAAAATATATATATCCTTGCACTTAGTTGTACCCTGAGAAAGTAAAATATGCTTTGTTTAAGCCATTTCTCTTGGACTATATTAAAGGTCCCTTGACAATCTTTTCTTATTGCCAGTTTCTCCTCCCAGTAATTATGGATTTTAGGGGGGAAATACCCTTATGGAAATGTTTAGTGATTGTTTCTTTTATTGGTAAATGCAATGATTGGAGTTGCGTTTTCATTCCTCAGACACATTACCCAACCCTGACAACTTAATTTTTGTTTTATTAATATTATTATTATTTGTATTTTAGGCCAGGGTCTACAGAGTTTTCAGTGTCTCATTGCTGGATTGGACTTGTAATGATCCACTTGTTTATAGCCTCCCAAGTGCTAGATGTTACTTTCAGAATTAAATAAAAAAATCTTAGTTTTATTTTTCTGTGCTTTAACGATGGCTACAATATTGAGACTGTTCCATGTTTTGTCCAACAAGCTTACAAAGGTTCTGATCAACTCTCTAGTATCTTTATTTCATGGGATAGTTGCTAGCGTGTGTCAGGAACCATCATGTGGACAATTTCCTTATCTCCTCTCTGAGGAATTGTTTGTGGCATTCCTTTAGCCCTCTTTCTGAGCCACTTTCCGGAAAAGGTCTTCTGTCCCAAATTGTAAACAGTTGCAACATGCATTTTAATGTGGCATAGTTGCACTCTGGAAAATTAATACCTGACACTAGCAATAACTGAAGTGTCAATTCCTGTTAACAATCTATGCCTTGGCAGATTTTTGTCCATCTATTAATAATACCTGTAATTGATAGCAACAGAAAAAGACGATTGCTATTAATCCACTACTTATTACTGCTGATTATCAAGGATGACAGTCCTGAGTTTTTTCCCTGTCAATCAAACTGTAGTTTTCCCAAATTATTCATGTCAGGAGCACACACTATTAAATTCTAAAACTTGTTTCATTTTTGAATTAAACAAACTTTTACAGAACTGCTCTTTATTAGAAAATAGGTTACCTGCTTTGCATGCATTCTCTAACTCTAATCATTGCAGTGAGTTTAAGACACTACTGTTTTGCATTTCAGTGACATGATATTGATGAAAAACCATAATGTATATGGTTCAAACTGTACAGTTAAATTATAATTTACTTCCCAAGATCATATGAATATATTGGTAACAAATTTCTTATGTCTTCAATCTGAAATCTCATTTTTTTACACAGATATTTAGAAATCAAACCATATACAACATTGTAGTGGGACAATCCTATGACATTTTGTTTTTCTTGTCTCTCATTTATTTTAATACCTTTCAAAAAAGCATTCACTTTAGTATAACAACTGAAAGTATAACAACTGAAATCTCTACAGCTGATTTCTTGCTGACAAATAAAACACTCCACCGAGACAATGACTAAATGATAATTTCTCAGTTTTTCTGGACATACATTAGACTGAGTATTGTCTTCCCAGTTGTAGGGTTTCTCTGAAACCACGGAAACAAAAATTGAGAATATGACCAACTGCACTCTGGTCCATCTCAGCAAATCCCTATAAATTGGCCTCCTGCTTATGGGTGGGAGCCAATGTGACTCTCTGAAGCAGAGTGAGAATCCTTCTATCACTGGGAGGGGCTGGAGTCAGATCCCAATGGCCATTACTGCTTAACTCCATCTAATAAAACTATTCATACCTTGCATCAGGCCAATAATGGCCATTAGACTGGCAAATAATAGACCGAAGGCTTAGGAATGCTGCTGTACAGAAAAATTTCTCATGTCCTTAGGGCAAGTTCCCCCAAAATTAATATACCTAGATACACCATTGTTATGTAATACCCACAAACAGTCTCTGCACATTATTCCTTGGAAAATAATGTTCCACTCTGAGATGACAAGGAATGGAAACACACTAATGTGCAGATATCAAACATCTAAGTACAAGTCAAAGTAAGCAAACTGTAATGTCCCTATGACAAATTTTACAGATTGTGAGCTTTAAACTATTTTGGTGATGGCAAAATTTTGTCGTTTAGAGGATCTTTAGTGCATGGGATTGTTTTTTGTCTTTTGTTGGAGTTCAAAGCAAAAAGTGCTTAAGAGGATTTTGTTCTTACCCCAATTGGAAGTCCAAGAATGTCCCCACAAAGACAGGATCCAGACCTCAGATCATCATTCCATGTAGGCTTTGGATGCATGTCTAGAAAAACTGCCCTGATGCAAGGTTTGAATAGGTTTAGTAGATGGAACTAAACAATAATGGCCATTAGAATCTGACTTGAGCCCCTCCCGGTGATAGAAGATTGTCACTGTGCTTCAGGGAGACATACTGAACCTCATAAATAAGCAGGAGGACAATTTTTAGGGATTCCCTGAGATGGACCAGAGTCCAGTTGATTGTGTTCTCAATTTTGGTTTCCATAGTTTCAGAGAAACTCTACAGCTCGAGAGACAATTCAGTTCCTTGTCATGGGGTAATCTCTCCTGCATGAGGGAATATGATCTCATCACCTTTGGTGCAGGGGCAGGCATTCTGAGGCACTGCTGTTCTTGGAATTGAGGTGATTGAAGACTTGAAGACCTAAGCACAGTTCCAGGACCACAGAAGTGGGTATTGTGGGGCCAGCCAAAGAGCTTAGCAGATTAAAGCACCTACAAGCAGGTACAGGGGCTGGGTATTCGATCCCCAGGCCTACTGTGCTGGCTCCGCCCTCCAGGGTGTGCTGAGACAGCTAATGAGACCAACCATGAAGATACACGCCTGGAATCCCAGCACTTGAGAGGCTGTAAACAGGCAGATCACTCCGAGTCTGATCTGGTAGTGAGACTGGAACATCGTGTAGACCCTTCCCTAAAAAATACCAAAAGAGAGAGAGAGAAAGACAGAGAGAGAGAGAGACAGAGAGACAGAGAGAGAGAGAGACAGAGACAGAGACAGAGAGACAGAGAGAATTGGGCATTGTGAAAAGTGACAGTTGAGAAGACAATCTGCTTGGCCCCCATCCTGTCCCTCTCTCAGACAGGAGCTTTGTTTTCCTTAATAAATATATTTTGCTCATAAAAAAAAAAAATGTGTCAGTTGAAAATACATTAACCATGGGGTTTGATTCCCAGCAGCACAAGCTGTGCCAGACTTGCCCCTAGGGCATGTGGAGACAAGCATGAGACTGGGTGTAGTGGGCACACCTGTAATCCCAGTGCTTGAGAGGCTGAAAACAGGAGGACCACTACGAGTCTAATCTACATAGTGAGACCCTGTAGACCTGTACTAAATACATAAATAAGTAAATTAAAAAAAAATACATTAACCTCTCTTACATTGGAATTTTCCATTTGCAAGTGAGATGAGATAGGGTAGGTAAGTGTAGAGCTGCAAACCTTGTAACACAGAGTAAGTGATGAGGATGGCTTTGTGTAGAAATGAGCAGTGATCTATCCCATAGCGTTAACACAATAATGGAGTTTTAAATGTGTAGCTTGTGTGTTGGGTACTGTAGTATTATGCCTCCTGATCCATCCTACTAATCTGTGTCTTTTGATTAGAAAATTGAGACCATTTACATTAATAATTATTTTAGTTTTATTTCTTTTTTTCTGTTTTTCTTTCATTTTAGGATAAGGTCCACAGGGTCTCACTGTATAGATCAGACTTGTAATGGTCTGCCTGTTTTCAGCCTCCCAAATATTGGGATTATAAGCATGTGCCACCACATCCAGTCTCAATCAACATCTCATTGTGTCCCGGGGGAAAGGCCAGCACGACAGGCCCGAGGATCAAAGGCCTGGCTCCTGCATCTGCAGAAACACACACTTAAATCAGCTGAGTTATTTGGCCCCCCACATTGATAGTTACAACTGCTATGCATTGATTTATTCTTGTCATTGTATTACTTTCTGTTGATGAGTCCCTTTCTTTCCCTTCTACTTAATTGCTCACACTACCTGATACACTCATTTCATCGGCCCTTTTGGAATTTTAACTTTATTGCCTCCTTGCATGACATCCTTGAGAATATTTTTGGAAAGCGTGTTTGATAGTTATGAGTATTTTTTAAATTATTTTATTATGCTCTTGATCATGGATAGATCTTCATCAATTGTAAAAGATAATTTTTGCTGAATTTATCAGTCTGGATTGGATGTTGTTTTGTTTTATTCCTTGAAACACTACAATCTAAGTGCTCCCTCCCTTTAAATTTTGTTGAGCAGTCTTCTGTAATTCTGCTGCACTTTCCTTTAGAAAGGCTTCCTTGTTTTCCTTTAACAGCTCTATGATTCTGTTCTTATCTTGGATTGCTGCTATACTGATTATGACACATGGTAGAGTGTTGTTATTGATGTTTTTCCTGATGGTGATTATTTGGAGTTCTATATGCCTTACTTAGCAATATGTTAAATTCTTTGTTCATGTCTGAAAACATTTCTTCTACTAGTTCTGCAAATGGGTTTTTATACTCTGTGTTATTATGAAGCAGACTCCAGTCTGAGGAGTGGCTCTCAGAAAATGCAGTGGTCAGTAGTATAGATTGCTCTTTGACCCTGACTAAAGAAAGATAGTGTGCAGTGGCCTATCCCCAAGGGCACACAGTTGTCATAAAGGAAGACTTGTTTGTAGTTGTGAGTTCCAAGGATATTCATTAGAAGTAATCAAAATACATAGGTATGGAGACAGAAAAAGAAGCTACACACCCAAAAAAGATTCATAAAAAGGAAAACATAAAAAAGAAACATGGAAAGTCATGTCTAGTCTTTGCATGGAGAGCAGCAGTAATAGAAAATTAGCTTACAAACACTTGAATGTGCAAAGGCCTGTGCTCACAGATGCACAGTGCCACATGCAATTGCGGCATTTCCCATAGAGTACCATCTTATGTGTTGTTCTTGATTCTTACAGAATCTATTTGCAAATCAGATAGAGAGAATTAGTGTCTGCTTCACTGGTAAGGAATGAAGCCACTCAGAGTCAAGGATTCTGCCTACCTAACACCAAAGCAGAAGTCAAATAAAATCTCTAGCCCTAGCCAAATGTCTGGTCCAGCACTTATTTTGTTACAATACACCTCCCAACCTGCATGCCCCATTAGTGACACAGTGACGCTAGTGAAAGTCACAGCTAGACTTATGTCCTGTACAGGCAATATAGTTAATGTTCTCTGCACTGTTTACAATAGTCACTTCCATAATAAATGGTATTTCAGCTTTCTCTCTGGCCACATAAATGAGTAAGGGATGATAATGACTTTCTCATTATTTTAGGAACATATTTGCATTTGTAATGATACAGCTCCTACCAGGCGCCAAAACCATAGAGACAACTGTCTGAATTAATTATATTTGTTTGGCTGATTAGATAAAAAATGCAAACATAAACTGCACATCACACTACTTTAAGATTATTTAATCCTTCTCTTGAAAGGGAAATAGGCCTCTGAAGTTGCTCTTCTTTTAAGTTCAAATAAAAAAGATCATTAAATCATGCAGCTGAAAGAGATCTTTAAAAAATTCCCCTCCCCAAATTCTTATATTTTCTCAAGAGTCTGAAATCTACATACTTTCAGGACTTATTTATTAATTTCCACTCATTTTCTAGATTAGCCTGCTCAATTTTCATGAACCCATCTGCAGGTCTCTAGGGGAAGTGGTGGCTTAAACTGTCCTGTTAGCAGCAGCAAACTTTGAAGTGGGGGTAAGTACAGTTACTATCATCCCTGAAGTTTGCAGAATGTGCAATTAGCTTTGCAGCTGTGGCCTGTCCACACCTGCTCTTTAATGAGCTCTAAGTCCTGTTTAATGAAGCAGTTCCATGAGTCTCCTCCTATCCCCATGAGCCGCCGGCCCATCAGTGGTTTTGCAAGTTCCATAATGGAGACCAAAACTGATCGCAATTTATTTTAGCATTGAACATTTTTGTGAATTGTGTTTAATTATCGTTAAAGAATAATTGGCAGGGTGGGAGCAGTGGTTGAAATCCTCTCCCATTCACAAGATCTCTTTTTCCTTGCCCCACCCTGCTTGAAAGTACAAATTGAATTCATTCCTTTCCAGCTTCAAAGTTTTCAGTGGATACTGCCCCAGGCTTATCAAACAACTGTAACCCATTTCCAATGTTCATATCATTTACTGCCCATACCTAGCATTACAGAATTATTGCCTTTTATCAGTAGCTTTTTCTGTATGAGATATGGTTAGAGGATGTGGTAAATGACTAAATTAAAATTCCTGCAGTAAGTGATACATTGCCATCAATCCCCCTGCCCCACTGTTTGGTTCAAACATATGTGCCCTATCATTCCTGTTGCCTTCAGAGGCAGACCTAGAGATGTTCTTTTATATCTCTTGGTAGCTACCTCAATGCCATGGGTCTGTTCCAATTGTTTTCCACAATTTCTACCAAAGAACAGCATCTCAGGGTGTCTTCATCCATCTTACTCATAAGATCTGGCTCTGTGTGATTTCTGGCACATTCCTGAAGCCAAAATAGCCATGAAACACACGTGTTTTAAAGATATCAATGACATTATAACTAAAAACACATTGTTAAAACAGCATTCAAAATAAATGAATAAAAACATTCAAGAGTTCCATAAGTTTATTTAAAGAGGAGCTTTATTTTGAGGGGGATAAGTATAGGGACAAGTGCATTTTTTACTATTATTTAGTTAGTTAGTTAGTTTTGAGGTATCAGGGGTCAAACTCAGGACCTTGTGCTTGCCAAGCAGGCATTTATCCCTCTGAGCTATATCCCCAGCCCCAAAATTTATATAGTCATAGGAGTTTTTGATCACACACCCTATCTATGTTTATTTATCATCTGTTTGTCTATTTACTGGACAAATATTAGACTGGATGTCTATTTACTTCCAAAATCTATGTATTGTGACACTATATCATCAAGATATGTACATGTAAATGCTGGTTATTAAAATATATAATTTGCATACAAAATATGCAATTTCTACTTAGCTTAAAACAATTACAGAGAATGTCTAAGGATGGCAGGGGGTGGATATGGGCTGTAGTGGTTATGTTTGTGTGTCTGCACATGTGTGCATGCATGTGGCATGTGTTCTTGAAACATCATTGGATAGCAATAAGAAAAAGTAATGTAATTTGTGAATAAAAAGATTAGGCTATAGCGAAAGTCTGAATTCTGTACCACTTACCAGAATAAAAGGGTCAAAAGCATCACTAAGTATTTCTCCTCTGTAGGCCAGGACAGGAAATAAGATAATTCAATTCAGAAGTGGGGTTAGTGGTAAGAAGATAAAATAGGACAGAATATTTAACCATGAAACATACTTAGCAATTGTAATGAATGGTAAATTTGAAATGGCATCTCCAGGAGATGGCTGACTTACAGCAGCTAGAGGGATTGCTGTGTGACATTTAGTGACATTTAGAGAAGAGGCTGACACAGAATTTGGAACACAGTGCCAAGTGATGACCTAGATGATAGCTCCTGAGCTACACAACCAAAGCAAAGTGCTCATCCATGTCCACCCTCAAAGAAAGCTAAGGATAGAGATTCAAAAGGGGAGCAATTCCTCTGCAAGGAGTCATCATTCTTTGCTTAGTTTCTACAGTTGCATGTTGTTTTTGTATCTTGAGCTCTTTGACAAGTAGTGAAGCATAAGGAAAGAAAGAAGCTTCAGAAGGGGAATATTTCCAATATCCCTTATGCAAATGGATTTGCTATGTTTCTCTGTAACTGTACATGGGAGAAGAAGAAGTACTTAAACATTTTGAGAAGAATTCAAACTGACATTTTTATCTGGCTCTTGGAAGCAGCATTGTATTTGCTGTCATTTTGCAGCATTGTCTGACCCTAAAGTACCAAGGGTATGAAGCGGTGAGTTAATATTTTTGAGGAGCAGAGTGTTAATGAGAAAACTATATTTCCATGGTGGTTAATTTTTATGTGCCAACTGAAATTGGCTTGCCCTAATAGCAGAAATAAAACAGTATCTCTAGGTATTTCTCTGAGTGTTTTGAGAGCATAAAAGTCTGAATTAGACTGAATCAGGGTCATAGATTTGAGTGTGCACCATGAAAAATACTGAAGATCATGGAAGAATTAAGGAGAACTCACCATCTCGGTGCCAGGCCCACCTTCTTCTCCTGCCTCTGCAGGAGGCTGTGCACTCTTCAGACTGGTCCATGGTCTCCCTTCACTGGCTTTCTCGACTCTTGAGTTTACAGAGGCAGGTCCACAGATTTCTCCATTCACAGCCTCCACCCTCTACTGTGCCACTTCCTCATAATCTTTGTCTCTGTATTTCCTTCTCTCTCTCTCTCTCTCTCTCTCTCTCTCTCTCTCTCTCTCTCTAACACACACACACACACACACACATACACACACACACACACATTTCCACTGTGTACATACATACACACATGTACAGATGATCCTCAATTTACACTTGATTTATAGGCCAGCAAATCTACCATATGTTCAAACTATCATAAGTGAACTATGTATTTTCTCTGGTCATGGTGATACATGCTGTTGTGCCAGCAACTGGGGAGCCTGAGGCAGAAGCATCGCAAGTTCTAGTAAAGCCCAAGAAACCGAGAACCTTAGCAAAACCCTATCTCAAAATGTTAATAGATAGGGATATGGATAAGGAATGTAGTCCATTGCAAAGGCCTTACTGTTTAATTCCCAGTAACACAAAAATATACTAAGTACATTGAATCTACTTCACATAATAGATTAACAACATAGTATGCTGTGGAATATTTTCTGCTTATCCCCTGATTATAGGCCTAACTAGATGCTGCAGATTACTACCACTGTCCAACATCAGGATAAAATTTCATACTGCTTTTTGCCAGGCCAGGAAAAAGAACAAAATTTAAATTTTGAAGGGCTGGCCAAGTAGCTCAGCAGATTAAAGCTCCTGCAAACAGGTGTGGGGGCTGAGTGTTCGATCCTGCCCCCCCGCCCCCCAGCCATGCTGAAACAGTGATCGAAACTGAGTTTCAAGGCATGCTCCTGTAATCCTAGCACTTGAGAGGCCATAACAGGTGGATCACTATGAGTCTGATCTAACAGTGAGACACTGAACACCATGTAAAACCTCCCCTAAAGTTCATTAAATAAATCAATAAATAAATTTTAAAGTGCAGTTCCTACTGAATTCAGTTTCACACCAATATGAAGTCCAAAACTTCAAAACATGGAATACTGTGAGGCAAAAACTTATGTACAATGAGTTTAGTTAGATGTAACCCAATCATTAAGATGGAAAGGTAGGTAGATAGGTAAGTACATGATAGATAGGTAGATAGGTAGAGAGACACATACATATATACATACATATGTACACATATACAGATAAATAAGTGAACCTACTTCTTTTGCTTCCACAAAGAACTCTAATACACAACTTTTCTATTGCTGTGTTTGCATCTCTTCAGCATTTACTTAATATGAAACCAATCTTTTTTATTTTATTTATTTTATTTTATTGAAGAACAAATGGCAATGAGACAGATTCAAATCAAATTAGTGGGACAGATTCAACAATTAATGCATTACATATTGTTTTTGTAGTGGTTTTTTGTTGTACAAGGTGCATACATGATATTCTATTTACAAACATTATTAGAGCAGATGCCTCTAATCAATGAAAGTAAGAGAATGTAGCTGTACCACTATCTTTTGTTAAAGCTGAATTATTGCACAGTTTCAATAATTAATACTTTTTACATTGTTATCTTCCTAGTGGTTATCCATAGTAGAAGAAGCAGACAGAGTACCCTGTCCAAACACTATTAGTGCAAATCTTGCTTCTCATAGAATTATGTAGAATACTGCATATTTATCCTAACTGTTCTGTGTATACAAACACAGAATGGTTCTTCCTTTGTATCCCCCTTTTTCTGTTTAGTCCTCTCAAAGAAGGGTATTCTATTGTCATTCAATTATTATAGATGCTTGAATTCAGTGTAATAATTCAACACAGTCCAGCAGTCCACAATATTAGTGGGTTGACTAGAGCCATTTACAGCTCAGCTTTCCCAAATTATATCTTCAGAACCAAAGACATATCTCTAAGACAAACAGTAATACAACATATCCTTTCAGAAACCTAGAACCAGTTGTGTGTGTGTGTGTGTGTGTGTACATGCCTGTGCATGTTGGTGTGGCTGCACATTTCACTCTAGCATTTTAAAGGGCACACAGCATCAAAGAAATTGCAGCACTTCATGCATGAGAGGATGTGGGAAGACCAAGTTAAGTGTCCAGAAGAGGTGGCCCCTGTGGCAGAACTAGCAGAAGAGGCAGAACAGAAGAACTAACCAAAATGTGACATGAGCATTGTATAGTAAGAACACAAAGAAACCTTTCTGGAACTAAAACTCATAAAGATAATGTTTGAATAATTTCCAGAGTACATATCCTAGGGGACAAAGGGTAGACTAGCATATTGCATTGCTAATATCCTTGTTTTATAGTATGTCAGATGTACAAGAAATGTATTGCCAACATAAATAAATAATATTAATAAATAGCTGAAACAAATTAGTTGAGCAGTAATGATTGCTAGAGTAGGGCTAGCAAGAAAGCCTCCTCCACCCCAGAGAAGCACCTGAATATGTTCTGTTCCTGTGGCACCTGAAAAGAATTGGGCAGATGGCTTTGAACAGCTTCCTTTACAATGACTCTTTCTTTTATAAGATACTTGGCCTTTTGTGAGTGGTGCTACAGCTGCCTCTGAAAATGGCAACATCTGATCCTAAGGCCTGCAATATAAAGCACTTGAAAATGTCACTCATTTAAGGTTATTCTATAACGCTAAGAGCTTAGAAAAAATTTAATAGCCAGTTCTGATAATGCAAAAGAAAAACCAAGCATCTATATTTATGAATAAAATAACACATTCTTTATACTGCAAATATTTTTTCTTGGAATAATTCACATAGGTTCATCAATTTGGAAAATTTCTCATAGTCAAAAAACACTAGAGGAGATGGAATTGTTTATCTCCTTCTAAAATAAATATAATCATGCTACTGCACAGTAGGCAGTTATTATATGACTCTCACAAATGTTAGCACCCAAACTGAAAACCACTGTAGACAAATTTCATAGATGGAAAACCAGGATGCTTAAAATAAAGATTATGAAGACACATATATCACTGAGTCCTTGAGATCTTTACAATGCATGTAAAAAGTACATATTCAATAGCTATTCCATTATATTAAAATTTAGTGTTGCTGATTTTACCTGAAAGTCATTCATTAGGAAAGAAATTACTTGTGTACCTGATGGGTTGAGGAGGGGGTGCAGTGCGTGGCATCGCATGACTGTGTTTGTCTTGGTTAAAGCCCCACAATTTTACAGTAAACTTCCTAAGTGTTATTAGGAAGACTTTGACACAGACTATTCTTCCAGAGAAGAGCAGAAGGAAAGACATACAATAATGGAGATGCCTATAGTAAACGTATAATTTTGCATGGAGTGTTCAGGAATAAATGCTTGGTCAGAAAGAAAATGACCCGTGGCGTGAAAGAGAAGCAAGAATTTGCTTCATAATTGTGATGAGGAGGAAGACATTATGTGCATTAAAAAAAACACACAACATCAAGAGAGGATGGAATATTATAGGAATTGCAGTAATGGGGCAGAGATGCTTACTACACTGATCACCCAGAGGGCTCTGCAGAATGCCCTGCACTGTGTCTTCCATGTCAGGCTGGGGTCCTCCCACTTCACTCCAGCTCTGTAGAAACATCAGAGAGAAGCATGTTTTGTGTTTAACTGGGTAAAAGGGTTTCATTTTCTATATTTTTTAAAACTTATATGTAGAAATGATCTCAGATTTCCCAAACAGTTGCTGAAACAGAACAAAGATTTTCTATATACTCCTCATCGACTTTCCCAAATGTTAACATTTTGGATGATCAGAGCGAAAATGTCCAAAAATGGAAATTGAGCAGCAGTATTTGGAGAGTCTACTTTTTTGTACATTTTAACTGTGTGACTCACCTAAAGTATTTGAGTATCAGTTTCTTTATAACTTGGGAATGACAAATGATTTGGATACTTATAGAACTTAAGCAAGGGAAAAGTAAAATTTAGAATAGAAGGAGAAAAATAGAAGCAAAGCTTTTTATAAATAACAAAGGAAAGAGGAGTTGAAGGGAGATAGGGTATGAGGGTAAAAGAGAAGTATCAAGCCATCGAGTGTAGCTTGGTGCATAGATGCCACGCTTTAAAGAAATGACGGCTCCAGAGGTGCACTGATCAAGGTGAGGGTGTCTTCCTCATGCCTACTTAGCAGAATTCCAGTATTGGCAGGAACACTACAGGACCTGGGTGCTTTTGTCTGTTAGAATATTAGAGAGGTGATGAAATATCTTTTCTCTGGTGGCATTAAAAGATAGACTGCTGTTGTAAGAGAACTTTCTCTTGTTCTCTTTGGTTATTTGCCTTGAGTGCACAGGCTGCCCATCATGTGCTTCTTGGTAGAGAAATCCACATAGCAAGGAATCAAAGAAAGCCTCTGACAGTAACTGATGGGTGCCTGAGCCTCCCAGTATAGGGATTTCTGAGAAAGTGAGCCCTTCTCGTAGCCACCTGTGCGAGTTTCAAACATTCCTTCAGTAAAACTTAGGGGAAGGAATCTTTATTAGGTGATCATGAATAAGCATTAGAATAAGGTCCCTATTATATGCTATTGTCTTTCTGAACCAGAAGAACTCTGAAATAATGTGTTGTTTTAGGCTGCTGAATGTTATCCCACAGCAGAAGACAACTGATATGAGTAGTAAATCATTTACATAAAGTTCCTGCTATAATAGAGATACTAGATGAATAAAGGAGACATAAGAAATACCTACATGATAAATAAGTAAGAAAATTTGGGCACTAGTAAGTACAAATGAAGAAAATAAATGCAGGCCTATGTGAGCTAAAGTAATAATCTTACTTTGTTGGCCAGATTTGTGTCAATTGAGCTGAACCTGCATCCTTAAAAGAATTATGTAAATATTTATAAGTATTTTTCAATTAAAAAAAAACATTTAAACACTTTAGTCTAAGATTAGGAAACTAAGTCTCAGAAATAAATGTCATTGACCCCAATAATACAGATCCATGAAGAAAAACTGGAATCTGTACTCAGATATATCCTCTTTATATTCTCTTATTTTTCTTTGTTTCATGAGAAGAATAAATCAATAATAATAAATTATATCGAAGCCTGTAAGCAATTATTTGTCAGGGGCTGTCGAGATAGCTCAGCACATTAAAGCACCTACTAAGACAAATGCCAGGACCTGGGTTTGATCCCCAGCATGCTGTGCTAGCCTCACCCATGGGGCACGTTGAGATGGCAATCCTGAGACTGGGAATGGTGGGGCATGCCTGCAATCCCAGTGCTTAGAAGGCTGAAAACAAGTGTATCACTACAAGTTCAATCTGTGTAATGAGACCTTGTGGACTCTACTAAATAAATAAAAAATAAAAAGAATTATTTATCCAGGTCATATGGAGAGCCTGGAAAGAAAAAGTGAAAGGACACACAGGACAAAACAGGATTCTCAGACCGACAGACAGACAGAGAGAGAGAGACAGACAGAGAGAGAGAGAGAGAGAGAGAGAGAGAGAGAGAGAGAGAGAGAGAGAGAGAGAGAGAGAGAGAGAGAGAGAGAGAGAGAGAGAGAGAGAGACAGAGAGAGAGACAGAGAGAGAGACAGAGAGAGAGAGGGAGAGAGAGAGAGAGAGAGAAGAAACAGAAGGGAGTAAAAGTATGCAGAGGGCCAGAAAGCAAATTAGGAACAAATGCCTCCATTTTAGTTTCTGAATAAAGTTAGAGCTGGACACCTTCAGTACTTATTATTTTATATGTCATGCATATGTATAAGGAAGAATTCTCTCTCTCTCTCTGAAGGTTCCCACTTTCCTTCTGAATATTCTCTTATTTTCTTTCTCCTTTTCCTATGGTCCTCCTCCTCTTTCTTTTCTATTCCCCATCTCCTGCACTTCCTATTTCTTCTTGCAAGAGGTATCATTTATGTAAGATCAGGATTTTTGAGTGCCTCACAACTTCTGAACCCAGGATGGACAAAATGGTACAAGCTCTTATCATATATTTCATTAAATTTGACATGTTTTATTTCCCACATAACCTTAATAAATGTGGCACATTATAAACAAAACTAGCCACTGAATGTGAAATAAAAGTTTGAATCTGAGGAATGAGGAAAAAACATCAAGGCCTTCCTAGTCTTTTCTCAAGGGTCCAAAGATCAGGGTGTTGTGATAGATCTGTTTCAATACTAAACTTTTAGATGCTTTCTCAAAACCAAGAGGATATTTCATTTCATATGTTTATGTGGTGAAATACTCTCCAGGAAGCTCTGGGATCTTTGTAAAAAAAAGAGCTTCTGACACTTTGAAAACTGAGCTGCAGTTTCAAATGTACACAATCAAAAATAGTGAGTACTTAATTTAGCATTAGCCAACCTACCTATAATTTTAAACTTATGTAGGACCAATCGTTGGCATATGCTGTTGCTATCATAAACACACTTCCTTGTACAGTCTTCAGGGGAGGAGGCTTTCTCTCCATGAAGAATGGGAATGTAGCTTACTTCTCTGACTCTTGAACCCTGGCACTTTACATTTGAAGAGAGTTTTTAGATACTTCAACACTGAGTGTTAACTATGTTCGTCATCTGAGCCTGTGTTTAGTAGAGAGGGATGGGTGGGTATTGTCGTTTTCAGAGAGGTAGTACTTTTCCATTTTCTAATCAAGGCTCACTTTTGTCTTCCCTTTTTCAAAGAAATCTCTTGCTCCTCCTACCTAATTTTCAAAAAAACCATGAATAGCCACCGGGGTTATGTCTTGCTATGGGGCAAACTTATTAATGAATCCAAAAATGAACCCAGAGATTTTTACCTGATAAAGGAAGATTAATGTGGAAGTCTTAGCCATCATTATGTGATATGCAAACTGTATAGATTGGAGGTATACAGCCTGATGCTATGGGATATGTATAGACAGAAAAGTGATTACTAGAGTGCAGCAAATTAACCTACCAGCTCACATAGGAACATTTTAATGTATAACGAGAAGAGCTAAAATCTATTCATTGAACATAATTTCCTATTGCAATCTCATTTTTAAACTATAGTCTTCATGTTGAACACTACAATTCTAATCATTTCCAGCATGCATGTTTGTTTCTTTTTATCTTCGATTTGTATCTCTTTCTCTCTTCCATTCCACCTGTACCACTGGTATCATTATTCTTTTTCCATATTTGTACATTTTTCCTACTTTTCCTCTTCCGTTGGAAATTTTTTTTTAGCTTTACTGAATATAATGAACAAATAAAATTGCACATATTTAAGGTATACAACGTAATGATTTGACACAATCATATACTGTATGATCACTCTTATTAGTCACACCCATTGTTACCATTCTAGCTTCCCTCCTTCTTTCCTTCTTTCCTTCCTTCATCCCTTTCTTTATTGTGGAAAGCACATTCAAGATCTACCCTTTTTGAAAAAAATTAATAATTTTGCTAACTATATGTACTGTATAACATCATGGTGTAAGCTGGAAATATCCACAAAAATTTATTGTTAAAAATATTTAAAAAATAAGGCTCAATGGACATTCCTGCTTCCAAGTAAAATCTTCTAATCCAACATTAAATACTAACAATAGTCACTGTATTAAACATCAGTTCTGCAGAATTGATTTTCCTTCCACTACAAGGACTTTGTACCCCTTGACCAGCAGCTTGTTATCCCCTCCCCACCCCATTCTCAATGTCTAACAAACTTAAAAGCAAGAATCCAAAACACTCAGATTTGAAAGAGCAAAGAAACTTATTTTTCTCTAATCGATAACTGGGACTCTAATTTTCCCATTTGCCACACTTAAATTGCAACAAGAGAAATGTAAGTTTATAACAATTATCTTCTTGAGAATAAATGGTCTTTCTGCCATGTAATTGCTTCATTAGCTTCTGTTAGTGCAGGAACTCTCCATATTTCCAAAGACTCCAAAGGACAAGTGACATCTGGAATTTTATGCTTGAAAATTATCAATGGATCTGAAGAATCAGGTGCTTCAGGATGTAATTAATTCATTTGATAACTGTTCCTAGAATTTGAATATCTGTTTCAAAACACTTTCAGAACTACTTTTTGAACTTCAAAATACTATTAACATAATAGGCAAACTCATTTCTTTCAGCAACTTTTAAATAATAATAAAAAGACCCTCAGTTTCTTATGGTGTGTGGCTTTGAAAAATGCTTCCATTTCATTATTGCGCTCTTCACTCTTCTTTGTATTTATGAATATTCTAGGAGAAATAGGGCAGAAGTCAGACTTTTAAAAAGTTGATCTCTATTTACATTCAATTTGAATAAGCTTCTATGTAAACAGGGAAAGTAGGTTTCCAATTTTAAAACACTAATGAATAAGAAAAATGAACATAATGCTATGTTTATTCTATTTGCTGCTGATATGGAATGCTATTCGAGGTTTTTCTTTGTCATTTTGTTCCCAGGAGGCTTTTTAATTTAATTTAATATTTCGAACAATCTCTGCCACCTGAATCATGTTTGAGATACGATCATTCAGTGTCTACTAACAAGTGATGGTATTATTATGCATTTCTGCCCCCCTTTCATTCTTTACAAGAGCGACAAATATCCCTTTTCTTAGATTCCATGGCTCAGGCTGGGCACCCGTGGCATCATTACCATTCCATTAATAAAGAGAGGCCTTGAGAGAGTGTGGCATTTTCAATCCCCTGTCTTTTATATGTCCCACTAGATTTTTCTAACAAAAGCTTCTCTGGTTGGTATCATTTTCATTTCACCATTCCCTTTATGTAAAGAAACAATGGAAACAAAGTCCTGAGATTAGATGGGTGATGCCAAAACGATCCTGACAGCCTGTGACAATGCTGCTGGCCCCAAACGGGAAGCTTACATTATTTATGAACATTAAATGTCACCGATTTCCCCTTCATCAGATAATTTCAGGAGACAAAATCATTTCTGTGGAATAAGAGGGATTCTTTGCGCTTGCGCAGTCACCCCTTCCCCTCTCTTCCCACACCAACCTTTCCATGTATTACACAGGCTCGGTGTCAAATCTCTCTCCCTGGGATGAAAACAGGTGCGCCAGAGCGTGTTTCAAGTTTTGCTACACGTCTCAGATCAGATCGCTTGATAGGGATGTCAAGTGTGTTTGTTCTGAACCAAATGGGACTCTGTGAGGGAAATCATTAGGAAGTCAACTGATTTCTTTTTTCAATTCCATCTCCTGTGCTCCCTTTAGAAGTCAATTATCAGAGGGAAATTAAGTAGAGTTGAAAGCAAAAGATAATATCCCTCTGGCTCCATGATCTATTTATTGCTTTGGTAGTTGGGAGGGAAGGACTCAAATAATGAGGCGAGAACAAACGTGATCTGTGTCACTGGGAGTGTTGGTGTGAGGGGCGGATGGGAGGCTCAGATTCAGGAATATTTAACATTTGTAAGGACTCTGTGCCTTTTCAAAGCTGCAGTTGCTAAGTTGTGATGTATAGTTTCCAGTGCCTTTAGAGGCTTACTTGTCACACCGAACAATAAAGTATGTTTGAAAATTATACAACAAATAACAGGAATCCGTTTGGAAAAGTTTTTGTTCTATCAATGTATGTCCTATCTTTATGATAAAGAAATCCTAGAATTTTTGAAGTTTGTCTTTCTAATTGTAGGTCAAGGGTCTCAGAACCACACTTTTTCCTAAGGTCAGTGTTGTCACACTTCCAGAAAGCAAATCTGTAGCTGTAAATGAAGCTCCTCTCTAGACCCTTACTCTTTCAAACCAAATGGAAACTAACATAGCAACAGTTGCCCCATTGCTTATCCTTGGGGAAGGAATCATGTTTTTGCTGTTGTTGAGAACGTTCCCCGCGTTTCTAACAGATTCATCAAAGGATGGATTGCACAGGTGTTAGATTATAAGCATGAGCCTGTCATCTAAAAGATAACTTTGGCAGGAGTTTCACTAAACAGGAAAATGATTAGGGTAACAGAGGCAAAATATTCCATATGCATGCTGGGAGATAAATACATAGTATTGCCCCTGGTATGACATTTCAATGCAGATTACTTTCTGGCCATTAGCTGTATTGTTATTTTAATGTTCTTTATTTTGTTATTTTTACCAATATTTACTTGACCTTTCTTAATTTTAATTTTAGTACCTCATATAGATTTCAAGCTTCATCTTAGATTCTTCAGTTTATGAGAAATCCTTTAAAACTTTCAAAATCCTAATAATTAGATATATGACAGCCAATCAAATATTTCTTTGCTAGAATAGACCCTTTCTAATATGATTTCCTATGTATTAGGATATGTAAATCTTTTTTGTTGTATTTTTTTCAAAGACTATATCCCTTCTGCTCTTATCACAGAAAATTAGGGCAAGAAAGAAGACAGCAAGGGAATAAGAAAACATACGTCACCCACAGGTGGTTTTCTGCTTCCTTTTTCCATTCCCCATTGTCAGCCACTTTCCCTTTTCCATCTGTCACTCTTTCTCTCCCAATTCTTCCTTCTCTTTCATGTGATCGCAGGTGAATAGCTGGTAATCGCAGGTGAGTAGCTGGTATTTAATGGACATTGTCTAATACATATGTTTTGGGGGATGAGTAGAAATACAGCAATGAATGAAACAGACTAAATCTCTACCATTATCAAGCTTACATTTAATGAGAAGATTGACAAATCAAAATGAATTATGTATTATTTTCTTTTTTTTAATATATATATTTGGTACAGGGTCTTGCTATGCGGTCTGACTCATAGTGACCATCTTGTTTCAACCTCCTCAGCACTGGGATTATGGGTATGTGCCACTTTTGTCAAGTTTTGGTAGCCTGCTCTGTGCTGGCATAGCATCCAATACCAGGGTTCGAACTAGGATCCTTGCATCTTGCCAGCCAGGCACTCAGACTGCTGAGCTATCTCCTCAGCCCTATGTATTGTTTTCATAAACAGCATATGTACTTATGGTTTATAACTTAATAGGATAAAAATCCATTCAGTAAATGTATTGAGTATCAAATATCTGTGTGTATGTGTGTGTTTGGGGGGATGCTAGAGAGAGGGTAATGGATACCCAAAGAAGTAATCATTATAAGCTGATGTTTCAGTAGAAACTATAAAATCTCGATTAAACAGAATGAATTATCTCTAAATATTTGATCTAAATGTAGGCTTTTCTTTTGGATAAATCAAAACTAAGAGAAGAAGATACAGAAAGGAAATTTAATAACTTTCTTAAACACTTGTGAGAGTGAATGGATACAAACAATGGAAGGCATCCTTTTATTCCATTCCATGGTCAGGACACTGCAGATCATAGGAGTGTATATGTGCACTGGAATCCTATGGTAGATGTTGAAAAGTAGATGGAAATTATTTTCCAAATGTTCTTCTGTGTCAAATCCTCGATTGTGTGCTAGGATAGAAGAGGATATTTTAGAAATACACATACTGAGAAGGCATTAAAATAGGTCTAGAAATGAGAGGACTAAGGGAACACCTTGAGGATGGCCTCATGGCACAGAGATTGATCTTGACGTTATAGCTGAAAACAGCATAAGCAGTGTTTGATCTGCACAAACTCTACTGTGTAGATGCAGGAGTGGAATTAGCATAGAGTTAACTTTAAGTGGGTCTGTGCTTCTGTCAAATGATGAGAGAACTTGAATGAGAAAGGGAAACTAGGCTGTGTATGAGGCACTAATATGAGGACTGCCCTGAGTTACAGCAACTATGATTAAACAGCCAAATGTGAAGAAGCTGAGAGAAAACAGATCAAGATAAATTGTTTTAGAATATGATGACATCCAAGAAAGTTGAAAACAATACTAGGTTAGATCTAAGGGTATGAGCACGAGGTTACTGGTGGAACACACAGATGAGAAGGGTCAAGATTCAATCTCCAAAAGTAGACCATTAGGAAGTGATGAGAAGATAGTTGGATATCAAAGGCAGGAAAGACATCTCCATTTATCAAAATGACTTTCTTTCGCAGTGTCCATTCATGCTTTCTAGAAGAACTTGCCCCATTCTCAGACAAGGTGCATTTCATACCTACACAGATTGTCTGGAAGGTCACCACAGTTGTAGTTATCAGGATTCTCGATGTGTAGCATCTCTTTGTTGCTAATACACCTAAGAACCTATAATCTCTTCCCACACATATCCATGAAAACACTAGCTGTTAATTTTGATAGAATTCTAGTTCTATAATATCCTGTCAAAAATCCTGAATGACCTGCAATCTATCATAGTCTATTTCAAGACATGATATGGTCATTGAATATCATGAAATGCAACAGGAAAGAGTGGATATTGTTCTATGCTCAGAATTCCTGTGATGTCACACAGGGACTAAATAACTGTAGGAAAATCACATTTCTAATCATCTCTTTTGTCTTAAAAATAATAACCACAATATCTATGTTTCACAGGGCCTGTGACAACACCCCGTGCTCATTACCCTCATTAGGCTCACAGGAAGTGGTTTCTGCAGAGGTCCAGCTAAGCACTTTGGAAAACAAGTCCTCTCCCATAACCTTCATAAAATTTCACGTGGAGGATAACATCATTATGTCCTTTCTTCACAAACAAGAAAAAGAAAAAAAGAATTCTAGTTCATTTCCTTCATATGTTTTTCCTTAGATATTAAAGCTAGAATTCAATTTGAGACCATTCTGACTCTTGAAGATATAAATCCTCTTACCATCAAATTATATGGTATTTTTACAAAATTGCATGATGCTAGATAGAGAAGATGCTCAATAAGACTGCTAAGAAGACATTGTATATGACGGTCTGCCATGTTTTCTAAGGAATTAGTTTGGGACTCTGAAAAACACTGCAAGTTTTTCTTGACAAGGAACGCTGTAGGCACTGATAAAGTCTATATAATAATATATGTGTGCTACAGTGTTAAATTTATTTGCCTGCAAACAAGCCCATCTCAAACCTCAAACTGTGACTTTTGCTGGATCTCATAAGTTAAACCCAAGGAGGGCAGGTCAGCGTTTGCCTGGATTCATCTCTGCAGATAAAGCAGGTGCAAGTCTGGAGCTGACTCTATGTTTCAGCCAGGGTAATTCTTCTCAATGTGATAGGTGTGAGCCACAGACCAATAGACGTGTTCTGCAGCAGCAGCCTCATGTTTTCCCCATCCTGCATTTTTGAGCCTTTGTTAGCTTCCTCCACCCCCATTCTCAGCACTGGCCAATTTTTTCCTGTTGTAACATCCTTTATACAGCCGGACAGAAAGTAAATAGGATCGCAGGTGTGCAGCATAGGAGAGTGGAGATGAGCCTGAGAACCCAAGACTGATGGGCAACACGTCACTGCCCGCTCTCTGCTGCTGCTGCTGTTGCACTGCTGTGAGATGCGAGGGGCCAGAAGACAAATACCTGATTTAGCCCATCCCTACTCATTAATCACGAAACATGAATTTCATTTCCCAAAATTCATTTGCAGATATAAATGTGGTAGTGTATTACACACTTAAAATATTATTGTTATATATTTGTTGCCTCTCATGCCTTAGTCATAAGATATGACCCAGCTTTCACTCTTGCACATTACCAGGATAAAATCTCTCGAGCGTGGGTGCTTGTACAATGCATGCCTTTGCTCTGTACACACTTCAGTCATTTTCCTGTATTTTAACACACATATTTAATTTCTTTTCTATCAAGCAAGGATCAGCCTTACTTTGTGAACACTCTTTGGATAACACAAAAGATATAATTAACACCCAGGCAATCAGGATAGGTTTTGATGGGTATGCAAATGGCTCAATATGTCCAACAAGATCTATTTCTGCTATTTTTTTTAAACTGGAGAGAAAACTTTCTCACCTACACTAAGTTGTAAAAGTGGGACTACTCATGACTCTCATGGCATTTGAGAACCTGTTTTACTAGTGAAGCCAAATCACTAAAAAGGATGCCTCAAAACAGTTCTAAATAATAAGTTTATTCTTTCTTTTTTCTAATTAAACATTTTGAAATTGATTTTGTGTTACTTTGACCAGAGAAATGTTTAACTGTTCAATCAGTACTGTACCTAAGAAGATTATTGCCTGAGAATTTTTTTACTTCATATATCAGCTAATGTCCTAAGGGACTTAGCCTCACCTAGGAATTTAAGTTATACTAACATTTACCTTAACATTTTGCTCTTACTTTCTTGCTGTTTTGAACATTGTACTTTCAAAACAACTGTTTAGGGTCATGAATTGGAAAAGAGTAAAGATGACTCCTCGTAGAACATCATTTCTATCACTATTACTAATAGTGATCATTTCTATATCTATTACTAATGGTAATCTGTTAAGCATTTGTATGTTCAGGGACTATGACAGGTATCTCATATGCTTCTCTAAGAAGTATAATAGTAGACTCAAAATTGTATTCATGTACTAATTCTTTTACGGAAATTAAGATAACTGGTAGAGTTAGGTTTGTTAATCAAAATAGGAAGATGATATATGATCATCTATGAGAACATGATACAAACACAAAAGAAGTCAGGCATGTAGCTCGGTGGCACAGCACTTGCCTGGCAAGTGGAAGGTCCTGAGTTTGATTCCTGGCACGGAAATAATAAAAAACAAGCAAACAAATAAATACAGGTGTCATTGTATTCTTGTTTATTTTTATTTTTTGAAGTAGAGGAAGAAACTTTATTGGATAGAAAAGCTTCTGTCAGAGAGGGACAGAAGGGGGACCCAAGTGGGTGGCCCCGTGTCATTGTATTCTGAGCAGGAGGGCAGAAAACACCAGAAAGAAGGTAACATGAAATTCACCAATCTCATTTTGCAAATGAGTGAAGTATGAGGATTATGAAGAAGATGTAAAAATAAATTAAAAGTTGAATCAATTATTTAATATTAAAAATTTATAAGTTTCATGATTTAATGCTCAATACGAGTTTATA
Organism: Ctenomys sociabilis; assembly: GCA_004027165.1. Lineage (NCBI taxonomy): Eukaryota > Metazoa > Chordata > Mammalia > Rodentia > Ctenomyidae > Ctenomys > Ctenomys sociabilis. The sequence continues at coordinate 15,633 of PVKA01000443.1, read as the reverse complement.
ACAACCTCAGTGCATTTTTATGCTCCATAATTATGACACTTTGAGAAGTAACATAATAGATACTTTCTAGCTTTAAATAGATGTAAAATCATCAATTTGAAAAAAATCAGCTGCTTTGCATATACTGAGAAGGCACTAAAATTATGTACATCTTCACAAAAATATCCAGACAGGGGCTGGGGTGGTTTATGTAGAAATACAATGTGTGTTGACAGTAAAGAAGAGGCTAAAGGATGAATCATGCATCTGTGAACATTGACAGCATAGATCCACTTGCTGTCATGAAAAGAGAAAAGTATATGTCCCATATTCTGACTCTAGGTAGAATCATTTACAGAGGTTCTACTATGTATGTTAGGATGAGCATTTTATTTCAGTGATTCTCCAGAAGAAAGGCAGATTCTTAGATTATACTCCAGATGTATTAAATCATAATCTATATTTTTCACAAGACTGGAAATTTGTTCCTGTGCTACCATGTGACAAAACACTATCTAGGAAATGAGCTTTGCATCTGAGTAAAATTAGTCAAAAATGTCAATTTAAATATATAGCACAGAGAATTATTTTTATTCGATTTATACTGCTTTCTCGACTCCTGACCACTGCATGCAACCTAATATGCACTATATTAACAGTCTAGAAGTATTTCTAAAACTTGATGAATTCATTTTATTTCTGGAAGTTTCTCCTAATTAGGTCACATGAACATGAAGAAAATCAAAAATAGAAATAACACATTACTGTAATACATAAAGCTTTAGAAAAAAGTAAATGTTTAATATATAAGCTAGAATGTCACATGCCCACAGTACAAAAGTTATCTTACATATTACTACAATTAAAATTACAGTAACAAAGGCAAAGTTTGTGATACAAAAACAAGAGATTAAAATCAAACAGAAAATAAAATAAAAAACGAAAAACAAAATGATGAAGGAATTATGATCACAACAAATCAAGTGTACCTAAAAGCTAAGCATATGCAAAAGAACATTTCAAGAGTTTATCAAAAGCACAGTTTATTTTTTAGTCAGTGACATACTGAATAAAAAGTTTTGTCCTAGTTTTTGTAAGCTTTTTTTTCTTTATCTTCTGCTAGATGTATTAATTTTAAAACAAAAAACAAAATTAATTTGGAAAAATACTTTTTCAAGATAAACCAAAGGCTAAAATTGGAATTCCTTTTGCTGAATATGAATAAACATACAGGCAATAAAATAGGGCAGCAGAAAGAATTCTAAGTTGTCCTAAATTCCTTCTCTTACTGAAAATAGGACAATGAAATAAAAATTCTGACTTGCCCTAAATTTCAACTTTTTCTGCTAAGTCAGCATTAATAAGACAGAATGTGGCATTTTTGACATATATTTTTGATTGGCACTCAGAGCACAGCACTGCCCACCCCTGTGTAATTGAAATTAGCTTTTGGAGGATCATTTCTCCCTCTCACGCCATAAATATGTAGAAGATTATTGGAGAATGTATCATGAAAAAGCAGATGGAAGGGGTAGGATACACAGAGCTTCTCCAAAATGTCCACAGAAATTTGTGCCCCCAGTTTATCTTGGGTAACAGAATGAAACAAAGAAATAACTCAATGTCCTACTTTTCTTGCAAAAGGTTTTACTGCTAAGCTTCCATGTACGAGATCATTTTAACCCATCAATTTGAGTTTTTACCAATTAAATTGTAGTGTAGGTGAAATGAAAATGCATCATATGACTATATTTAGTAGATTTTTCTCTAGTGATATGTGTTGATAAAAATAATTGATTTCAAATAATATCAGCTTACAAAATCAAGACAAATCATTATTAATTTATTAGTGTCTAAACTTATCATCATCATTTGAGATTTATATACCTTTCCTTAACTTGTAAAGTTTGACATAGGAAATTGGAAAATTTTGGAATATAAAATCAGATATTTTTATACATAAAATAACGTATAATAAAATTTTAAAGATATGAAATCATTTTATATATAAATGGAGATGTTCATTGCTAGAAATACAACACTGTTACGACTTTCTATGGAGTAAAAGCTTAGTTAATTAGGAATAAGAGAGCAAGAATAGTGCAAAATGCGCATGACCAGTATTTTCCTTGTGTGCCCGTTCCTGTGCTGCTGATGGGGTCAATAAGCACAGAGTAACAGGAAGCCCACTTTGAAGTCATCTACAGGCCCACTCCCACACCTGAGCTGGCACATTATGAGTCTAGGACACCACTGACCCTGACATCTGCCCATTGTAAAAGGAAAAGGTGTCAACGTGCTTTATCAGAACCTTGTGTCAGTATCTCTTGAATCAACTGATTCTGTTTTTTCTTTCAGTAAAATCAGATCAAGTCCTTACTTGTTCAGTTGGTGTGGAGGAAAAGCGACATAACATAAAGGAACACTATACTTGGAGCTTTTTCTGTACAAAGAATATAAAATCGTTTGTTCCTAGATTAGAAGGGTTCATTTCAGTTACCTCATCTCTTAGTACAGTTTACTTATTACGCTAAAGAAATAGTGTGGTAAAGCCCCCAAGGAGCTCAGAACATTTTGTTGACTAGCGATACTCAAACCCTGAGGAAGTAGCCCCCGATTTACTAATGCACTATGGCAATGCTCATGCAATCAAGCGTCCTGCGTTTGAGTCTTGTGAAAGTATCATACATATGATTATGGACATCATGTAACTTTTCATGTTACTTTCACGTATTTTCCTTACAAAGGGAAAGTTTGGAGGTCATTTTATGGCTGAAGCAGCCTCACACATCTCAAGTTTACCTTGATTGCTGCAAGAGGCTGAACCGAGTGATTGATTTATACATGTAGTTTTATGGGAGTGTGGTCTATGATGTCCGCGCAATGACACAGACAGCTAACAGCACCTTTCCCAGAATATGTTTGCATCATTAAGTGCCATGGCTATTTTCACATAACATAGTGTTTGAACATTATTATGCCTTTAATAAATTTGATTGAGTGGATAGCTTGGGTTCATAGTGAAGTGGTTTCTTGCAACATGGAATGTGGAGTGGGTGTGTGCTAAAGATGGAAAAGTTCCTGCCTGCGTGTAACTGAGGGTGTGTCTGTTTGCTGCTTTTATTTCTGAGCCTTGAAGCCAACAAAAATTTTCACCAGGTTCAGATGCCACAAAAATCAAAACAAGTGATTTCAATTAGTATTTGTGAAGTGCTATCATAAAACCAAATGGGAAAATTAATAAAGATAGTAGCAAGTATTAGTACTGAAAAATGGGAGCAGCAATTTTATTTCTTTTAAGTTACTGCCTCAGTGAAATTTGTGGAAGCAGTAAGCAATTTCAGGAGGACAGGTGAAAGTTAGATGAAAATTAAAAGAAATACAAAAAATTCAAAATAAAATAGTTAATTGGCAAAATGAGGGCAAATTGAATGTATACATACGTTGATATATTATTAACAGATTATTTAAGAAAGAATTGTGTCTTTGTATCAAGTTGCAAAGATATAATTTTCAAGTCATTTTTCTTAATTTTTTAACCTTAGATATAGACAAGGCAAAGTTAAGGTTTAAAATAGGATTATTGGACTGGGCTGATAACTCAGTGGCCTAACCACCTGCCTGGCAAGCACAAGTACCAGGTTTTAATTCCCAGTACTGAATGCTGTGCCAGCCCTGTGCCAAGCTAGCCACTGAAACGGGGCAGGTAGTGCACCCTACAATCCCAGAGTTAGGAAGGCTGGGACAGGAGGATCACTATGAGTCAGAGCTGCTAAGCAAGACCCTGTACCAAATAAGTAAATAAAAGTTAAATAAAAAGAACAATGGGTTATTGTCTTTATGTACATAGGAAGTATTTAAAATATTTAAGGTAACATTACTTTGAACCTCTTTATTGTTTTTCTCTTCAAACTTATCTTCTCTGCCAGGTACGGTGGCCCACCTCTGTAATGCCAGCACTTGGGAGGCTGAGACACAAAGACAGTTTTGAGTTCAAAGGTGACACTGTACTATATAGCGAGACCCTCCCTGTCTCTAAAGCAAAACAAACTTCCATAAAATGCTTATCACTTCCTACAAGATATGATAACTCAGAGGTTTTTGATCCTTTTCAACTATTTAAAACATTACTATAAATAAAGGAACAAAGAAAATAAGTGAAAAACCAATAGCCTTTCTCCCGAAGACCTGTACTTACTTTGGTTTGACTTAAAAGGTTCTTTTCTATGGGCTTTGCCTGACTTGTGTCACAGAGCTGTGGGGGCCTGGCTCTGTTTGACATAATTACTTCTTTTCTTAATAGCTCTCATAAAAATCTCTGATTCAGACCAGTTGTCTAAGTTTCTCCCACTACCCTGGTCTTTACAGCACTTGTTAGAGGCTCATTGATTACTGTGGAAACATTTGCTAAGGTCCATGACTTGGGTTTTAAATAAAACTTTTTCCAAGGAGTTGTGTTTCCCTTTGTTTTCTGGTTTAAAATGGGGCTGCAAAATGCGTAGACATAACCTTGCCTTTGAAATAGAACTCAGTAGCACCGCTCACTATCTCACTCTATGGCACTCAAAACACTCAGAGCCTGTGTCTTCAAAAGCCCTCTGTTCACCTTTGCAGGTATTGTCCTTACACTATTTTTTTGTTTTATTTTTTTTGATTAATTTTATTGAGAAAAAAATTGCAATGAGGTAGCTTCAAAACACGTTGGTAGGAGAGGACAACAAAATAGGACAGTCTACACTCAGACTTATATATTGATGACAATCTATTAAGTACACATGGGACATAAATGACTCTTACTAATCTCCCATTCAGATGCCAAGTAGGAACTTGATATTCATTTTTTTAGTGATTTGCTAGCCATAGCCCACATGGTCTGTCAGTCATGGAAATCGGAGACTACTAGAGCAAAAGAAACAGCAAAAGGGTAAGATATTCACACACTAGTGCTCACAGGAGCAGGATAGATGTGTCTGCATTACTTTATCCAGTGACCTAATTTTCTTTTGTTGAGCCTCCTTCCTGTCTTGTAACTGGTTGTAGGAAGCGAGGAGATTTAACTTGCTAATTAAAAGTACACCAGTTACTCCAGATTTTAAAATGTGTTTTTCAAATAACTCATAGTTAAATATGCTAAAACTTTTAGTCTTCTTCTGCTTCCACAAGCTTTGTTCTTAAAATACTGTCAGGCATAGAAAGGCTGCAGAACTTCAGTGATTTATAAAGGGGTATTAAGGGTGATATAGAAGTGATCCTGGAACACAAACTGATATCAGCTGACTCTGGCTGAGCTGTGCTATTCTGCTTAACGCCCATTGCCCTTTGCAATTATCAGTCATGAGCCCTTAACTCCACAGATGTAGGGTAGGTAACAGGAGTCACTATGAACTGAGGTGAAAACTGGAAGCCCGCTAGGGTGGTCACCGTTCATGACAGAGCTGGCTACCTTGTGTTTCATTTTATGATCTGAAAACTAATGCACATATTGTTTCATTTAGTTTATTCCATTATTCATTCAATATTAGAGCACTTTTCATGTGTCAGATATTGCCCTAGGTTCTAGACTATTTACATTAAATGAAACAGACAAATCTCTGCTTCTATGAAATGTATGTATTTCCATTATTAGCTCCTGGATCAGATTTTCAGAAGTGTGAAATGATTTATTTTATAAATAATAATAAAAGATTCCAAAAATAGTCATTTCTCTTAAGTCAAGAAACAGATTAAGGGCCAGGGAGATGGTTCAGTAGAATAAGCGCTAGTGCAAGGGCCTGAGTTCAATCCTTGGTTCCACACAAAAAAGAAAAAAGAGAAAAGAAAAGAAAAAAAAAACAGATTAATGGCAAATGCATCATCAGAATTCTTATTTCCCATTGAATAGCTCATCTTTTATAGTAGGGTTCAGAAAACTGCTTTCTATGAACTATAATAGCTGGTTGTGTAATTTTTGTAAATCAAGATTTTGGGGGAGCACAGTCAAGCTATTTATTTTCTATTGTCTACAGCTTCTTTTGTCGAACAATAGCTGAGCTGGATAGCTATGGAAGACACCATATGCTATACACTGTAGATCCTATAATATTTACCATAAAAACCCCTACAGAAAGTGTTAGCCAAGCCCTATTTTGTAATTCAGGAATCCTTCCTCTTGACAATTGCCTACACCAAGGTAGAAATCTAACAATATGGACTCAGAGGGATACCATTTACCACCTGAGTTGCCTCAAGCAAGGCAATTAACCTCTCTGAGATTCAATTCCCTCATCCATAAAATGAAGATAATAATTAGTCCATTGTTAGCAGTGAGGACTAAATTAACCAATGTATGTTAAACACAGAGCTAGTAAGATGAAAGGATCTAGTTGTTACATTCCTAGTTGGATAGCAGCTCCATGAGCTTTCTCATCTGTGAAAGGTGAGGGTGTACATAAGAATGTTTCTACCAGTTTTCTGAGAGATTTTTTTACGCAACTTAATGTGAGGCTTTATCCATAGCACTCAAGGGTCAGCCATGAGCCTGGGAATTGGTGGTCTCTCTACGAAGCAAGAAGCATCTTTTTCTTACAAATTTATGGTTCTTACCATGAGGATTCTGAGTTGTGGGCTGACTTAATAAGTAAAGTGGAATAAGGAGCAATTACATTCCCACCAGCTGGATGGCAATGCTTGATAATGCTGCTGGAATCACAGCATCTTCCTACCTCTCAGGTTTTGTCTTAGAACCAGCTCTGATTGGTTTATTACATACAAGATGGTTTCTGCTTCTCAAATCAATGGCTTCCTAAGATTATTCTCTGATCTCAACAGTCTACATTCCAATTTATAGTGGAATTGCTAAGCTGCTACAGAGGCTATGTGAGGTATCAAGAGAGGCTGGCTCTCATCCCTTGTAAAATAACAATGGAGACTAAAATATCTTTGGCAATTCTCAGTGGGACCTGCAAACTGTTTATCATAGCAAAATTAAAAGAATCAAGATAATACATTGTTTACAAATGTAATCTTATGGCATCTCCATCATTACAATCAAATTAGCAGAAAAAATCCAACATTTTGTGTGTACCAATGTCTGTGCTAAGAGCTTTTCAAACTTATTTTAATTAATACTCTTAAGTATCATGATATAGTCATTATCTTACTTTTACTTTATAGATCACATAGTTGAGTCTCAAAGATGAACTAGTTAACAGTGGATGTCACAGCTAGTGGACTTCAGGAGGGAGGGCAGGGGACACACCAGGCCTTATCAACACTGGCATGCTGTTTACAGATTCAAGATTTGTGTTTTATACACCTTGCCTGGAAATACTCGGACTTTACTTAAAGGCAGGCATATTCTTACCTTCCTCAGCAAATCTAGTGATGATAGCCATTTTCTCATCCACTGTACATGGACACAACTTTACACACAACTGAAAGAAACGCAAGAGAACCCAAACCAGAAACAAAAAAAAATCCGAACACAGAAAGCCTATTCTCTCTTTAAGGTCTTCTTTGGTGTCTCCTTTTCCTTCTTTCTGCCAAACGCTCTCTGGGCTATTCTAATTTCTATATAAAACTATTATTTGCATAAAATCCCAGCTATTTACTCAGGCTGGTACCTAATATGACTAATGTCAAAATTTATTATATATTATTCATGCCTCCAAGGCCTAGAACAGTTACATATACAATATCTCATTTAATCTTCACAACTATAAGCTAGATATTATCATTCCCATTTTTCATGCAAGAAAAGCAACATCAGAAAGATTAAATAATTTGATGAAATCTGTACTACTCGTAAAAGTGGAGCTAACATTTAGATCAAAATCTATTACATACAAAGTTTCCATTCTTATAAATACTATTTTTGTCTTCATAACCTATTTTTGTCAGCTTTCCCCCTGGAGCACTCTAATATGCACTATAAAATACCACCATTCCTTATTTCTGAAAGAACGTTATATCTTCCTCTTCCCAGTCTTATCTTCTTCCTGCCTTCACTCTGTCTACCCACTGTTAGCTCTGGTAATCTTTTTTTTTCCCTGTCTTCATACCTTACATTGTCTAAGTGTGGGGAAATGGAGCATGTTTATTTTACTTACTGTCATCGGAAATATAGTAATTTCCACTGTACATCTTCATTAAATACATCCTCTATTACACTCAGAAAAATACTTGCTGGGAAACTACGTACTGCTCATGCTATCTGATTTTGAACAATACTCTGCTAGTGTTGTAACTTTTCCCATCTTGAGAGACAGGCCCATTTCTGGCTTAGAGTAGAGAAGCTTGAAAGACACTTAAACTTACCTGTCCATTTGAGGCATGTCACAGATTATTTTAAAGAAGATTATTAGAAGGAGTGGAAGAATCTAAGGACTGTGAGAGTTGATGTAGAACCTTAGATGAGACCACAGCAATTGAGTTTAAAACATTCTGGATTTGCAACATTTTTCTACTTAGGAAACATGCTGCCTTAGAGAATTATTCAGTAACACTCAATCTTATTTCTAAAATCTGAGAAGTGCTAATCTGCATACCTCACTGAGTTTGTTCATTCAGTCTATGGTGTTTGAGGGTCAGTTTTGTACCAGGGTTCTTCCAAATGTTGAATGGAAAACTGGCATAAGTCAAAGCATAGTGTTGAGATTTAAAAGAGATTATAAGAGCCAAAGAAAATGCTAAATGGCATCCACCTTTTCAGGAAAGGAAGATTTCCCCCAGTCTATTAGAACCAATTGTTTGTGAGAATCGAAGAATGAATTTTCACTAACTATTATGGCCAAGGTAGGTTGGAGATGTAAGGAGATATTCTCAGAATATAATCACAATACCTGGCCTGATAAAACCTTAATTTGTGAATTGATGTAAAAAATAAGTGTGTGATAATGCATAAAATACTCATCACAGCTGGTTAAACATGAAACAAGTCACCTTAATTATGAATCAGGATGCAAACAATCAGAAATTGCTGAAAAATTGGAAGTCTATGGTCACAAATGAGGAGTCCAATCAACTGGGAGTTAGTGAAATCTTCCATGTGAGAAGCAGGCTGCTAATAGAGATGTGGGAAATACAGTTTAAACTCTCATTGTGATTTTCATGAAAAATGATGCCATGATATCGACATTGCCTGGGGGAGAACTGCTCTCTGCTCACACATCCTTCCTAAGGCAATCTTCAGGGAGAAGGATTTCCTACACTTAATAACAGTCTGCTGTGTTCAACACACTGGCAGGCAAGTCACTTTGCAAAAACATACATTTTCAAATGGTTTTAATTTGATACTCTGAGGCTTTCTCCTTGCTCAATATAATTCTAAACATAATAGAAAGGGAAATTCTAGATAAGTTTTGCTGAGCTAGATATGGGCAAAGGTAATCTCTGTCTCCATTTTGATTTTTATTTTACGATGTTTATAAGACAAAATAGTAGAGCTATAGTTCTAGCTTGTCTGACTTTGGTTTATTTTTATGTTTATTTTTCACTCGGAAGAAGCAATTTGAATGTGTTAGGGAGGCTTAGCCTCCATGTGATCTGATTGATGACTTCAGGAAATATAGTTTACTATACTGTAAGTTACAGAAATTTTTACTCAGTTACACAGGACACTAGGAAAAAAAAAGACTTCTCTTCCATATTTATTCAGCCATGATTAATCTAGTGCTGAATAATAATTTTTAATTTCCATTTCTTGAATATATTTATTAATTTACCTCCTGCCAATATGGGTTGCCACTACTGAGAATTTATTCGACTTCTTCCTAAGGAGCATTTGCATAATGGAAGGATGAGGTCCACTCACTAGCAGTTGGTTGTGGGGTGTTGGACAGAGGGACTGGCTGTAATTAGTGGCATCTGGCCTCTGGTTTCATTAGCATGCAAATGGAACTTCGAGAGGCCACACAGTCTGGCAGTTCCACAACAGTGACTACAATGCATATCTGCTTTATAAGCATATCAGTGGAATTGCTATTTATAAAAGAATAAAATATGTAAGTCTGAATGAATTTGGCTGTCAGTCTTTTGTGTCTTGCAAGTGAAGGAATTTTTTGGGTTTAAGAATAAAGCGGGACTGTGATAGCCACAACCTTTCCATTGTGTAAAACTGAAATTGAAGTTCTTTGTCTGCCTAGTTAGTCTTCCTGTCTCCAGTTCCAACTCTACTTATCTCCCTGTCTTAGTTATTTTCCTAAAATACCCAGTTTCATCTTCTTAAAAATATACTATGATTTGTTTAGTTTTTACTTTTTAATTGATTTATTTAAATTTTAACTAGTTTATTTGTTACTATGGACTGAAATAAAAGCTTTTGCACTGATTCTATATACCCAGCCATCACAATCATTATTATTATTATTATTATTATTATTATTATTATTATTATTATTTATATTAACTCTTTCTAAGATTGCTAAATTGCCCAGCTTGGCTCCAAATTTGCAGTCAGACTTCCCGCCTCAACCTCCCAGGGTGCCGGGATTTCAGGCCTGTGTCACTCAGCGCACCCAGCTTTCCATTTCTCAAGGAGTTTGTTACCTTCTTTGAAGAATCACAGCTCTCCTGTCTGAGTCTCCTGCACCCTGACCCCTCCGCATGGGCTTCGTGTCCTACTGTGAGCCATATTATTGATCAGAATGGATCATGACTGAAGCCGAATGTTAAACACTTGGGAAATGCCAGTGAAAAAAGTACCTTCAAATATTTTCTTCAGTAAGTCCATGCATGAGAATTATGAAAATATTTTTTTCATTTTAAATAGAAATAAGTAAAACTTAATAGAAAAAAAACAATGAAGTTGAGCTCTCAGCTCTGTACTTTATCTTAAATATTCCTATTATTAGGATTTGTATGAGAACCCTTATATTCATAGAATTGAGGAAGGATAAAAGAAATAAAGGTAGGTAGAGAGAGATAAGGAAATTCAACTTTTAACCCCAAAAGAAATTCATAGACTAAAAATCAAAGGATAGCAAGCAATATACCATGTAATTGGAGCAAAAAAAAAAAAAGAAAAAAAGAAAAAAGAAAAAGCAGAAGTAGCTATCCTATTCTCAGAAAAAGTAGCCTTTAAGCCAAAACTGATCAGAAGAGTCAAAAAGCCCTGGTTCCGCATGCCCCGCCAGCCCAGCCTTCAGGTGCACTGAGGTGGCGATAGAGTCTGGGCTTGGTGGCGAGTGTCTGTGATCCCAGCACTAGGGAGGCAGAAATCGGGAGGATTACTATGTGTGTGGGCTGTGTAGTGAGACCCTGTACAAAAAAAAAAAGAGGAGTCACAGAGGAACACTACATATTGGTTAAGATACCCTTACTACTCAACAGGAAGAGATAGCAATTATAAACAAATGGTACATGCATGAGACAGTGTCACACCCAACTTTAGTAAGCTAGCATAATTGGATAACAAAGATAAGATCCAGAGAAACACAAGTTATAGTGAGGATGCTCAGTATCCCAAAACACAAATAGACCATGTAAAGAACAGAGTTAACAAAGAAATATAAATGTTGAACAAATATGATATCAAATGAATTTAAATAAATCCAGAATGTTCCACATAACAAAAGAATACACATTCTCTCCAGCAGCACATGTAACTTCCTCTAAAATAGAGCACATAGCCAATAGATCCTGCTTATCTAAACGAAAAAGGACAAAGATCTTAATGGGGATGCTATTGTCCCATAGTGTAATGAAGCTAGAAAACAATGGCAACAATAAATTCCATGAAGTGTACAAATGCATGAAAACTGAATGGTACAATCTTGGGTAATCATTATATCACAGAAGAAATTAACGTAGAATTGATAGAGTTGCTAGAACTAAATAATGCTGATAAAACATAAAAGAATTTATAAGACACAATGAAAATGGTCATAAGAGGAAGATTTACAGTTTTGAAGGACCACCTCAGAAAAAGTTAATGAACACGAATAAATATCCTAATGCTGCACTTCCAGGTCCTAGAAAAATGAGAGCATTCCAAAGTAGAACAAGGAAGAAAATTATAAAGATTAGAATACAAATCAAAGAAGTAGAGGCTAAAAGAAAGCGTTAATGCATCAAAGAAGAAGCAAAGTTAATCCATCTCAACAAAAAACAGGAAAGTTAAGACACAAATCAAAGCAAGTAGAAAAGAAAAAGGTGAAAGTACAATGGATATTGCTGAAATCTAAAAGATTATTAAGTAACATTTTACAAACCTGTGTGCCATAACTGGAGAAAGAAATGGAGATATTTTTAGATATATATGAATTACTAAAATGGGAATTAAAAGAATTAAAATTTCTGAATAATTCAATAAAGTTCAAAGAAATTCTAAAAGTTATATAAGATATACCAACCAAGAAAATTCCACAAGCTTTTGGATTCACTGCTAAATTCTAAAAGCAGTTCAGAGAAGATCTAATGCCAATCTTTCTCAGACTCTTTAATACAATCAAAAGTGAATAAATGTTCTCATTCCTGGAAGGCAACATCACCCTGACTCCAAAACCAGACAAGTACACAACTAAAACAGAAAGGAGAATACAGGTCATTCTTGCCAATGAACATACATGTGAAAATCTACAATAAGACGCTGGAGAACAGATTGCAGCAAAACATCAAAATGGTCATATGTGGTAATCGTGTATCAGATATTTTCATCCCCAAGATACACGGGGATGCAATCAATAAGTACAATCCATCAGATAAAGAGCCAATAACAAAATTCACATGATCACTTCAAGATAGGAAAAGAAAGAAAAACTTTCAATGAAATCCATTTATTCATGTTAAAAAGCCAGAAGAAAACATGTACAGAAGGACTACATCTTAATCTGATAAAGCCATTTCAGACAAACCTACTGCCAAGAATATTTAATAGGAAAAAATTGAAAACTTTTCCTGTTTAATCAGAAACAAGGTAAAAACACCCATTAACACCACTTTTTCAACATAGTCTTTGAAGCATTAGCCAGAGCATCCAAGCAAGACAAAGAAAAAAGGATACATAAAGAAGAAGAATTCTAAAACTCATTTATCAGTAGGTGCCATGATCCTCTACTTAAAAGCTCCAAAGAATTTCAGTAACAGACTTAGAATTCATAAGCAATTTCATCAATGTAGCAGGATAAGAAATCAGAACATAAAACTCAATTTGTTATAAATAAATGAACTCACTGAGTAAGAAATTAGTGAAACAATATCATTCACTAAAAGCATCAAGAAAAATCAAATGCATAAGAATTAATGTAACTAATGCAGTAAAAGATCTCTACAGTGAAAATTACATCACAGTTGAATAAGAGATCGAAGCACATCAGAAAATGGAAAAATGTATCCTACATTCCTGGGTAAACAGAACCAACGTGATGAAAAATCCTGTACACTCAAAATTCTAATAGAAGGGCTGGGGAGATGGCTCAGTGGAATAAATGCTTCTCTGGCAAGCTCAAGGGCCTGAGTTCATTCCCCAGTTCCACCAAAAAAAAAAAAATCTAATAGATGGGAGGGGAAAAATTGAATATTCACCTGCAGAAGACTGAGTCTAGCTAGACCTGTATATCTAACGTTTAATAAACTAAAATCACAATTGTTTGGAGGTCTAAATTTTAAACCAGAAGCAAAGTATTGGAAGACAAAATGGTAAGTCTTGAATACATAGGTGGAAGTAAGAACTATCTGGACAGAGAATCAATGGTACAAGAGATAATACTGAGCCCAGGGACATAGCTGATCAGTGTAGCACCTGTATGACAGGTGTGAGGCTCTGAGTTCTATTCCCAAGACAAAAAAGAAGAGAGAGAGAGAGAGAGAGAGAGAGAGAGAGAGAGAGAGAGAGAGAGAGAGAGAGAGAGAGAGAACTAGCAAATGGGGTCATACCAAATTAAAGCTGTTCTGAGTCATAAAAGAAAAAACAAACAGACTGAAAAAAAGAACCTGTTAAAGGGGAAGACTTATGTTTCAACTGTTTCTTACACAGAGAACTAAATTCTAGATGTTACAAAGAACAAGCAAAAAGTAGACCCCCCAAAATGGTGAAACACCCAATCTAGAAATGGCCAAAATGAAAAGAAGCCTCTTGGAAGAAGTACCAATGCCTGATAAATACATGAAAAAAATGTTCAACGTAACTGTCCATTAAAGAAATGCAAATTAAAACTGAGATGCAATCTTACTCCAGAAGTAATGACTATCATCAAAACATAAGTAATAACAAATGCTGGCAAAACTTCTACACTGTTCATTGCAACGTAAGGTAATACAACTGCTATGGAAATCAGCATGGCAATTCCTTAAAAACTAAAACCAGCTTTCACTTCCTATATATCTTTCCCAAAGAGTTAAAATAATCATTCTACAGTCACAGATCCATACCCAGGATTGTAGCAGTATAATAGCAAAATCTTAGAAGCAGCCCCTAGCCTCATCAACAGATGAATGTATAAAGAAATCATGGCATTTATACATGATTGGTGCAACTCTACCATAAAGAAGGATGACCTTGGGACATTAAAGAAAAATGAATGCACCCTGAGACCATAATATTATATAAAATCAATCAGATACAAGAGTTTAAATATGGGTTGGTTTCCCTGGCATGAGAAGTGCAAATTATAAGGACCCAAATAAAAGATAGTGGGAAGGTAGAACGTTTTCCACTGCAAAGATGGACAGGAGATGTAGGGTGTTGGTTGGAGGGGATAGAGGAAAAATAATTGAAGACATGAAAATAGAGATTCTGTAAATGGGAAAGGAAATGAGTTTGGAGAAGCAGGGAGGGATGCTAAGGTTAGTGGATTAAAAAGTAATTAAAAATGTTATGTTCATGTAAAATATACCATGTTCAAATTCCTCAGAACAAATATAATCCTTGTATACTTCAAACATGTACTAATACTTGTAATAGCCATAAAAATACTTCATCATATGACAACAGTAACAATCACATTTCCTCATAAGTTTGAGTAACTAATCTCTTATGTAACTTACTTTTATCTTGTTCTGGTACAGAAAACACAGCTTGAGTTTAAATGTTTAGGTTGGCAATGTTAGCAAAGAATCAGATAGAAAGGCCAGCCAAAGAGCTCAGTGGATAAAAGCACCTGCAAGCAGGCACAGGGGCTGTGGGTTCCATCCCAGGGCCTGCCTTGCCTACCCAGCCCCTGGGGCATGATGAGACTGTCACTGAGACTGGGTGTAGTGGTGTGTGTCTGTAATACCAGCTCTTTGGGGGCCATAAACAGTTGGATCACTATGTGTCCAATCTAGTAGTGAGACCCTAAGCACCCTGTATACCTTTCCCTAAAACATACAAGAAGAAAGAGGAAGAGGAGGAGGAGAAACAGAAGGCGAAGATGAAGGAGAAGGAGGAGAAGGAGGAGGGGTAGGGGAAGGAAGAGGAGGAGAAGGAGAAGAAGGGGAAGGAGAAGAGGAAGGAGAAGGAGAAGAAGGAAGGAGAGGAGAAGGAGAAGAAGAAGAAGGGGAAGGGGAAGGGAAAGGGAAAGCAGGAGGAGGAGAAAGAGAAGGAGAAGGAAGGAGAGAAGAGGAAGGTGAAGGCGAAGGGGACAGAGGAGAAGAAGGAGAAGGAGAAGTAGAGGGAAGGAGGAGAAGAAGGGGGAGAAGGAGAAGAAGAAGGAGAGGGAAGGAGGAGAAGGAGAAGGGGGAGAAGGAGAAGGAGAAGGA